>JALPQI010024496.1:0-13502 GCA_025490895.1 Thaumatotibia leucotreta
AAACACAATAGGAGGCGAGACAAAACTCAAAACGTCCGAATATAATTTAGTGGCGACTAAAAAAACACCGATTACAGACGGCCGTTAGACATGATTATGACCATAAAAATGCTGATTTTTAAATAAAAATAATACCTACATTGGCCCAATCGCATAAATAAGGGTACCACATATGGCACGGTGCATTTTCTTTCCAATCCCATGTTATTATTTTACCACTATAAATTAGTAAAAAAAATGGTAGTGCCGTCGGCTACACAAAGGCGAAATAGATGAAGTACCTAATTATTTAAAGGTGGTCTTTAAGTAATTATTTGAGCTCAGGATATGTAAAAAAAACTTGGATAAGTTCATTAAGTGCCTCGGGGTAATTTAGGTGGTGATAAATAATTTCCACGTCGCAGGCCGGTGTCGGTGCGGCAAAGGTTATGGAAATTAGCCCAAATTGGTAGATCCCCACACTGATTAAGGCACTAGATGTTTCTATAGCGATTTAATTTTTATTAAACGTACATGTCATACCTAGTCAGAAAATATAATAGATTGACCTTTAGGTACCAGTTATTATTACTAAGTGATTAAATATACCGACCCGGCATGGAATGAGTTCTACAGAACTCTAGGGGTAAAGTTAAGTGCAAAAATATGTACCTCCTTATATATGTTATTTATATGAATATGTTACGACGTTCTACATACCTACCTAAATACACCTTATTTTGCCTTTGACTGTACCTATAACAAAATTAAATATAACCGACATAACCGTCTAATAGGACTTAGGACTTAAAAGAAAATCAATATTATACCGGTGCAAGTGCATTAGGTAGTAACATGGTGCATGGTTGGTTTCAATATAATAAATAATAATATTTTCTTAAGTAACTAGGTAGGTATAATTATGAACGTATTTATCTAATATATAATAATATTATTTCGTTGCTTACTACACACAAAAAAAACTTAAATGAGCTTATTAGATACCGTACTAGGTCCATTTGTGTAAGAATATCCCATAAATAATATACATTTCGGTACCTAAAATACCTGTTTGTTTTCTTTGTTTATTCATAGCCGTTAAATATCATGTGTAGATATCATCTTATATTAACTGTATCTTCCCTGGAATAGAAAATTCATATATGAAAACCCTAAAAAGGAGCTTATATTTAGACAAGTTTCAATAGAAAGGAAACCTTAGTTAAAAACATTTAAATATATATCTCTCGCTGGAGCTCAACTACGTAATATTTTCAATTTTACATCAATTCAATTTGTTACAGGGTGTTCCAAAAATAACGCAAGATTTGAATTCAATGAAAAATAACTTAAATTTCTCGTTGAATTTCTAATTTAGTTATTTCTTATGGAAAAAAATGGTTATTATGTCATTTTTGGGACACCCGGTAGGTGCATTATAGGTATCTATAACACGATAAAATTATAACATGTCAAATACAAAATTGTACAGGTACTTAAATTGCAACAAAATAATTAATAGGTATACCTACGTTTTTCAAATGAGTAAGTACCTATAGTAGTTATTATAGGAGAACGTATCCTACATTACGTACAATAATATGTATTTACAAAACCCATGCCAAGGCCGCCCTTTAATCCTTTCCATCGGGCTTCCCTTTAATCTGCCTTAAAATACGGCTCGATGGCGACGATAAAATGTGAGAAAAGTCAGTTAAGTGAGTACATAACGAGGTATCACCGTGAGACCGCCCACGATTAGGTAATATTGTACATACAGGGTGAAATCGAACTCATGTACAAACGTATTGTTTGGGTCAATGAAATGGAAATAAATAGCGATTTTTCCTCCTTTGGACTTTAAGTCCGTTCGATACCTACCCAGTCAAAATAAGCGAATTTTGAAAATCTTTAAATGCATTTTTTTTATTGAGGAATATAATAAAAAAATAATTAATTATTAAAGCACACATTTCGTTTAGAACCCATTACTTTTTCCTCACTACCACCATACCTATAGGTATATATGTTCTAAAACTTTATAGGTAACTACTATTATAATAGGCATAGTTATCACACAACTAAGTTATAACACACTAAAATGTATTGATTTAAGTTTTCACAATTACCTATTTCACAACTGTGAGGACGACCCGAAAGGACGTCTGTCACCAATGTGATTGAAAATTTGTTTTTTTTTTCATAGCATATTTTACAGCTTATGTACCTACCTACCTACCTATATTTTTGACGGAGCACATACGAAGGGATATTTTAATAACAAACGGGACTTAATCATGTAAATTATTAACCTAATATTATCCTGACGTTTCGGGCTTGACGTTACACCCGCGGTCGCAGGCAACCTGTCCAAAACGTCAAGATAATATTAAACCAAAGTTTATACTAAACACTAAATTTGTTGGTAGGTAGGTATTTTAATAAATAAACGAGTTAGTTGAGCTAACTACCTAGTTCATATTTCATTTCTTATTGGCACCTACCTATTTTTAAGACAAGCTGATAGGTGTCATTCTTAATTTTTTATGAAAATAAAATCTTACTTAGTCATAGTTTTCAGGCTCATACCTACTCGATTCATGACGGATTTTACAAAAACAAAGAAGTTCTGCAGTATTGGATCACGTTCCAAAGTCCACCCTGTGTTAAAGGCTGAACAGAGCCGAAGTGCAGACATATCCACGTCCTGTAGGTACCTACTGAGTTCGGAAGACCCGCTAAACATTATTATTAGTATTATAACTTTCGATTTTAATGAGGTTAATAATATTAATGCCAAAATCGAGAATAATATCCCGGTCAAATCATAAATATTTAAACATTTCACGAAGAAATCAGCCTATCTAGGAAACTTGATTTTCTATTAGTTATCAATCACCGTATGAAAGCAGCATACCAGAGTTGGGCAAAAGGTCATCTGATTATCTACTTCTGTGAATTACCTACATCTGTATGAGTAGCTACTTTGTCGTTGTTTGTTTTAGATTATAAAGTCCCTACGCATATAAAAGTAATCGAAAGAAGTGACCTACGTAAATACTTATATAGATAGATACTTGTACCTTATATCTAGGTAACAAAGTTATTATAAAAAGTAGATAATGAGATAAAATACGAGTAGTAAAATAGGAACTAGGAATACTTAGGTAGGCAGTCTGACTACATTAAGATAGGAGAAATTTAACGTAAATACCTCGAACTTAAAAGAGATGACCAGGTAGCTTGGCATTTATTACTTTTATTAAGTATTCACAGATAAGGATATTTTAATAAATAAAGCTAAGGTAAGCTTTGATAGGTAACAGTTAAAATTGCAGAAATAAAATACCCATTTTTTTAAATACATAAATTGTAATATCAATTTCAATTCAAAAGCACATTGTGTTCATAGAACGATTAAAATAATTTGGTGTCAATTAAGGACCCAGTAGGCGGGTTCACTTTGTATTGAGGGATCTTGACATTGAATTTAAAGAGCTAAGCTTGTCACTGAACCTACAATCACTGATTAGGTATTTTCACTATAGACCTACCTGTTGATTTCGTGAAAAACAATTCACTAATACCTACCAACAAAATGTACCTAAGTATTGGTAGTTGGCAGTTCGTTTAACTTGGTTATTTCTCCGAGGTCTTAATTTAGAGTAAGTAAAAATTCTTAAAATAGGTAGGTAGGTAACAAAAAATAGCAGTAAATTAAAATCTTTCAACCCGTTTTGGAGTCACTTGAAATTTTAAAGTTCCTTTTCGCCCGATTAGGGTGCATCTTAAAAGCTTCAAGCGATAAGTCTGACGTAAGAATGCGGGATGACGAGCGTAGGCTCAGCCACCAACCTTAAAATAATTTTAATACGCACTACGTGACCTTTATTGCGTCGCATTAATGCATATTGTAGAGTATTACAGCGGTAGAGTCAAGTTTGTAAATGAGGAGCAATGGTAGCATGCTGTGCCGCGTATGACGTCACTCGACCAATGAGCGCGCGGGGCGACGGCAGCGCCACAAGATGGCCGCCGCCGGTCCGCTGCCGCCGCTTCACAAGTTTAGGCCTAAATGTCATAGGATTTATTAATTTTGATATCACAAAGTATCACGAGTGCTTGATTTTAATAAAAATATTTATTCTCAAATTATGGGTAACGTCAGGATGGTGATAATGTGCAGTTTTTGTTGTACAGGTATGTTTGTTTTCCTTTGTTTTTATTCAAGCTTTGTTTTGGCTGTGAGAATCTAGTGACTTGGTTTTATTTTTGTAGTTTTTAAATAACTTAGATATTAACTCTATGGAACCTATGCATCTCAGACATAATAATTGAGTACCTATCTACGATTTCTTATTAATTAACTGCTGATTACAATAAGTATTTTATTTTCTAATCAAGTTTATTATGAATAAGGTGCTGTTATTTTATTACTTATTTAGTCCTGCCACAGTCAGTCATTGCAAGGTTTTTAGGGGCCCAGTTTTAGCTAGGTATCTAAATGTGTTGAAATGTGCCTATAAGAAATACCCATATGAAGTGAATACCTAAATGCGTAGGTATGTATTACCTATAAAACTATTAATTAACAGAAAAATCTTATTCGATATCCAATAAGAATGAAACTGAAAGCTGACCCTATGTTTGAGGCTAAAATAAATGAACCAGCACTAGGTAGGTACCTACTAAAAATAATAATGTTGTATTTAAATGAATATAAGTTGTATTTAAATTTTCAAATTTACGTAAACAGAAACACGAAAAGCTCATAGGTAAGCTTTAGTAGATAATAAATAATAAAAACAATTTTAAAAAATTATGTAGTCTGCCATAATGAGAGCATTTTTGTAACAGATGTTTAAATTACAATTTATTACTAAAATGTAATCAATGGCAGAATGTATTTAGATACTTCAATGTCTTCTGACATTAATTAAGTAGGTATGTACCTATGTTTTTGTAAACATTTATTGTGAATAAAAATAAGGGTAGTTTATGTAAATGTTAATTAATCAGGAAATTAATAACTCGACCCTTAGGTACAAAAACCTGGTACCTAATAGATGCATGTAGGTACCTACGTAGGTAGGTACATTATAAAACGAAATTATTGGTTCTATTAACCTAAAATTTGAAAAATCAAAAGTGTTAAAATAATTTAACGTTTTTTTTTAATAATGTATAAATCATAATAAATAAATGATGCACACCTAGGCACATTAGGTATCATAAGGTACCTTACCTATTATATAAAGTACTTACATATTATTAATTATCTCTGATTAGGTTATAGTTAGTAGCATATTTATTTTAATTTATTTAAATAGGCACAGCAATAAGGTAGTATGGGTACAATATTCGCATATGAATTGATACACATAACTTATTAGCATTATCGTTTACAGACATATACCTAGGTAGATACTTAGGTAGTAGGTAGTTCATATATTTTAGGGCGATTTTAATGCCGGTGTTCCTGATATTTAAATTATCTATGGGACTTGGTCCTGTTGTCCTTTATCCTGTTCATTTATTATTCTAAGTAGGGTTCCCTTACCTCGATTATTCTACCTCTTTCGGTTTGCGGGCACAGCTAGCATACCTATCTAAGTGTTAGGTAGTTTAGTACCCCCACCCCTGCATATAAACAGGTATGTAAGTAGGAGTGGATACGAATAGTTAAATGGCCTATCAACTTGAGTAAAGATGTTTATCTACATCCATATCATAAGTTGTCTACAATATGTTTAGCGGCGGTAAGCAAATAGCCTACTTTAAGAAATCTGTATCTGTGGGTGTATCATAATTTTTACTTTACGATATCGGCAACCGATATCTTAATCACAATTAAATTTCGAACATTCTGTTAAAAAGAAAAAACACACTTTAACTTCGATTATCGAATTAATCGATTTGTAATTTAATTCACATTAAAATTCATATTCCATACATTCTTCTAAATCTCGAATACTGAGAATCGATTTGAGAATCGATATCGACTCAAGACCTTACCTGGTTTATGAATAAAAAAAAACTAATGTCAGTTCAGTCATTTGTTTTGTTTGAATTGTTTCAAACAAGGAGGTTGGAGGGTTGCCTATAGGTTACACACTAAAGAGGTCCGTGCTCTGTGGTTTCAAACATACAACTTTTTTGGACTGTTGACTTGAAAGTTAAATATTATCGAGTTCGTTGTGAAATATTTACACTGAAAAATTATTTATGACGACGAAGACAGTGATGTTGAAATGTGTGAAACACCACCAGAAATCCGGGACGCCGCTACAACCGTGACCAATAATTTGCTGCCACAAAAATAAACATATTGTAGAAAACTTATTATATGCATGTAGATAAAGTTATGTATGTGACTGTACATAATTAGGCATTAAACACTCGTGTGATCTTATTATGAAACTCGCCTACGGCTCGTTTCATAAAACCACACTCATGTTTAATGCCTCTTATTATGCGCCAGCCACATAAATAACTATTTCCTCTTGCAAGTACATACTACAGACTACAGCTCAGTAGCAAAAAATCCTGAACCTAAAACGTTGTTACACTGACAGACTCAACACTGATTATGAACGCTATACCTACTAACGTACACCTAGGTAAATTCTTCTAAGATAATAATCTATGAGTAGGGACTTGTAGTAGTAGTAGTAGTAGTAGTAGTAGTAAAACACTTTCTCTCTCTCTGCTATTTAAGACCTTTGCTCTTGTCAGTGTAGCTCAAAGCACGCTCGCCACTTTCCTCGATCCCAGGCCATCTCTTTCAGGTTTTGATACGACGTGACTTTCACGTTCTCCTTGATTTGTTCAATGTAATTTTAACAATGTAATGTAATTTTCTCCTTGGTCTTCCTCTTCCACGCTTTCCTTTAATCTTTCCCTCAACTTTGCATTTTATGAAGTTGTCATGTCGTATCAGATGGCCCAACATCATTCCTCTTCTGTTCTTTATAATGTCCATCAATTGCCTCCTCTCTTTCACCCTGTCTAACACCTCCTCGTTCGTCACTTTAAACACTTTATTGTACAGAAAAAAACAAATCATAACATGATAAATGTCAACTTTTAAAATAAGTACGAAGGCGAACTTATCCCATTAAAGGATCTCTTACAGTTAACCTTTGGGCAGTTGAGGAGAACTAGACACAGAAGGCTTAGTTACGTCCTCCTTTCAAACTATAGGTAGCGATAATGTGTAATTTTTCTTAACAATCTATAGGTACCTACAAATTGTCGTGCTAAGATATTCACTTTTAAATATTAATAAACGTTAGGCATATCTATTATCTACAAAATAAAATATAGTACCTATAGGTACCAAACTAACTATAGGTACCTACCCATCAACCAACCCAACAAAAATATTGCTAACTTATTATCTATATTTCTTCATTATGATTCCTACACTCGGACCTGTCCAATTCGACCACCTAATCCTATAAGAGGTCTCACGATTCAAAAAAGGAACCCCAACCTATGAACAACCGATTTGGTTACTCACACAAAGACACTATTATTACTATTTATTGGACACGGGTTCGCAAATAAATCTTAATTTTTTGCTTGCAGGGGCTGGAACCACCCTTCTTTTTGAGACCGCCCTCCGGCTGACGCCGAGCTCACATTTGACTACTGACGGCCAAAGTGTAAGTTTGTCGACGATTATCAAAAAAAGTTTAATGGTAATTTAGCTAATTTTGTTTTTACTTCGAGTACTACGAAGTACAGTTTTATAGAAATTATAAAATCAAAGAAAACAGAGCATATTACAATATTACCTTCAGATTTTTAATTTTTCTACAATTTTTGTCAGGTTTAGTACTTAGTAACTACCTGCGGCATGGTACCGAGAGTGCCTGTTTTAGCTTAATTTTAGTTTTTATTTAGTTTGATTTCGTTTTTTATCTAGTTTTACTTTAATAACACTTTTATATTTATGTTTGTTTGTAAATATAAAATGTAGTTTAGTTTGTTCAAAATTAATAAACACAGATTGGGTACCTACCTATATAAAAACAGATTATTTTTTGTGTGAAAATCAATACAAAGGTCAATCACTTTTTCTTGTCTCTCGTTGCCATGGTTACGTTCTCCTGGGTCACCCTTAAAATCACAGTTTAATAGCATTACAATTTACAAAACTTTGTTTTTTTTTTACAGTTAGGTATGTGGCCTTTCCATGGTCATCCACTAATCATGTTGGTAGAGTATGCTGGATAATTTCTTCTAGAAAACTATGCCAATGTCCCTTGGGTGACGGGACAAAATATCAAACATACAGGGTGAACGATATGAAGTGTTGCCAAGTAGATTTTATTAGAAATCAATCATTTACGTAAAAAATTGTGTGAAAAAACCTTTGCTATACCTTTACTAAAAGAACTTTCGAAACTAAAAAAGGTAATCGAAATTGGAAAGCTAAAATACATAGGTACATATATACCGTCAACTGCTACAACTTTGCACGGAAATTCATGTTTTTTTCAAGTAACTCTTAAAGTGTGTGTTATCTGTACTCTTTCTTATATTGCTAAGCTAATCTAGTTCAAAATACATTAGTATCAGGGTTCAAAGTATGCCAAATACTAATAGTTTAGCTTCTAGAAACATTTAAAGTTACAGTCAAAGTTGTAGCCAAAAGCTGCAACTTTGCCTAGTGGATTATCTGTGGTAATATATGGAGAATTTAAAAATGGAAACCCTTTTTAATTTTATAGCAATCATATCTAAGCCAAGGTGCCAGTAGAATACACTAAATACTACGCAAGTATTTTTTTTACGACATAGGCATAGTTGTGACGTGTTCTACAGCATTTCCATACATTGTCCCAAGCGTAGCTAGGGTTGTGCCAAACAAAATAGACACCAATTATTTTACTACTTAAAAAAATTGCATTTCTTTTATTAATTTGCTAAATTTCAGTATTGTAAGGGTTGAAATAACAAATAGTTAATAGTAGCTAAAGACTTAATTAATAAAACTATTTTTTTTTCATATTTTTTTTTATAAAATAAATATAGTGTCAACCCTAGACCAGGCAATTTTGGGACATGTACATTCTAAGAAACCTTTCCCAACATTGCCCGTCGTCATTCTGGCCTTAAAAGAGTTTATTTACATGAAAAACTTCATAAAACATTGCAAAGAGCATATTTACTTACCATATGAGTACTCCACAAGTGGCTATAACAGATATTTTCGCACTTATAATAAAAGTTTTGAACACATCGAAAAAACACTTGGTTGCTTTCTAAGCGTTAACACCGACTGAGTTTAAAAGTAGGTGTGCTGCCAGGAAAAAATATGTTGAAATGGGTTGCCAGATAAATTCTACAAATTTTACTATTTATAGAAGAAAAGAATATGTAATAGTTTGGTAGAAAAGTGGGTTTTTGTAAAATGGGCAAAATTGTAGCAGGTTGGCAAAGTTGCAGCATTCGACGGTACCTAATAAAATCAGACGCCAACTAATGTCGATGAATAAAAACGTCAATTTCATTAGATTGTAATAATATAGTTACTACATTATTTCCTGGTTGATTTTAAAGTAAAAAGGAGAATATAATAACCTATCTGGTATCTATCATCTGTTTAATTGGTGTTTATGAGACCGAACAAAAAAACCTATCATGCTCAATTTATGACATAGCCATAATAATATATATTTGATAATATACTCTTTAACGATGATCGATTACAATCATAGATAAGCGACATACCTACTTTAGGTACATCAATTGAATATAAATGGTTTTGGAGCCATATATTCGTGTCATGTGGAGGTTTTTCGAGCGTATCTCGACTACTTTATCAGGCATTATTGCCCATTCTGTTTTAACTATGTGTGAGGAGGTACAAACAAGTTATTTAATAGACTTTTGATGGTTTACCTATCGCGCTGTGTGCCGATTATAATAAACATAACATTTATTTATTATTACATTAATATAGGTAGGTTACTTTTTAATTATTGCAGTCTTCTAGAAATAATAAGGATAAAAAACTAGAAATACCTAGTAAGCTTTGTACAGTCGACGTCAAAGATATCGTTTACGGTTTAGGTGCTAAAAATATATTTACACGACCTTAATGTCAAGGCAATAAAGTCGTGTAAATATATTTTTGGCACCTAAACCGTAATTATATCTTTGTAAAACTAAGAAGAGTGTAGGTAATAATAAAATAAATACCTTAAATATTTACATACGTAATGTCAAATTGATTAACTAGGTATTATACATCAGGACCTGCGCCAAAAACGCAGAATAGACGTACGGATGCAGAGGGAAATCAGCATTAGATACGACCATTCTAAAGTCTAAGTAGCAGACAGTCAAATCTGCACCATGTTGTTAATTTTTTTTATCGACTTAGAGACAATGAAGATATAGGTACACACCAAGGTCATCTCTGAAATATTATATACCGAGATATAACTTTGTAACAAAAAGACGTTAAAGAAATAGCTATGAAAGTATAATATAAATATAAATATATTGGGACATCTTACCCAAATCGACCTAGCCCCACGGTAAGATCAATTAAGGCTTGTGATGTGGGTACCAAGCGACGATATATTATATAATGGATAAATACATATAGATACTTAAATACATAGGACAGCCATGACCAAGGAACAAATATTTGTGATAAATAAATACACAAATAATGCCCTCGCCGGGATTCAACCCGGAACCTCCAGCTTCATAGGCTTGTATAGGGGAGACCAGGTATGAACGTAACAATTTTCAGTTTTTGATTTTTTATATTTTTTTGGTAGCAGTTGTCAAACTTTGCATCTTTATGTGCAATAGACACATATTTCATGTATCTGTTGGTACCAAAATAAACTTCATACATCGAATAGTTTTACAGAAAAATGGCTCACAGTGAAGGATGGAATTTGTTGCAATTATCCCTACCCCCAGGGCTGGTTGTAACAGTGCATAGGGATAATAGAAACAAAGTAAATAACTATAAAATAATCAATATAATTATGTATACTTAGTATTTTTAAGTAATCAACAGTCTTACAATATCACTATCTCAAAGACGAACATTAACAATGAATTAATGTAATTAACATTAGGTATCATATGAGACGAAATTAATTTATACCTATAGGATATATGAGTGACGTAAGAGCAATCAACTTTCTGTCTAAATGGCATATAAACAAATGCTTAGGTGTAATCCAAGGAATTAAATGCTTCCTGCATTGTTCTTATTTCTGAGTATACTAAGCTAATCATACAATGTACCTAATATGATAAAAAAATGTGTTTTACTCCTCATTGACAGTGAATATTTGTTTCCAGAAACAAATCCCGCCTTGGGTAGTGCCGCTGAACTTTCAAGTAAAGCTTTCCTTTACTTTACATGTCTATATAAAGTGATGTGAGCCAGTTGGTACGTCTTTGCTGCGTCCCTGTAGGGCATTTAAAAAAAGGATCACCTCAACTACAGCTAAAGCTATAATTTCTATTTTGGTGGACTTCTGTCTGTTGTTATTTTGTGTATATTAGACATTCTGCAACAAAAAGGCACTAAGTATAATAAACGCTAGCACATAGGTGTACCAATGAGCCTCCAATTTGGAAATCGGGATGAAAGAAACAAGTTGTTTCAATCATCCCTGGGTATCGAATTTCCAGAATCCCACAAACATGTAGCAAAAAAACATAAAAAGCATCATTAAAACATTGATTTGCAACCCTCAAACTGTAAATGATTAGTGACTTTACAACACCCATGCAAAACGCAAGCTATAGCGTTAACCATGAAAAATCTAGCTAAGATTGAAAAAATCGTTAAAAACTTACTCTTGACGCGTTTTTCTGGGACCATAGCACTACAAGCATAACCTGCCGTCACAGCACCGTGGGTGTAACTGAGGTTAGGGGGGAATCGAAATGGCATCTAATGCCCTGAAGGACGTTCGGATAGATGTCGTAGAAAAATTTTAAATGAATTTGTTACGTTCATCCCGCGTTACGTTTATACCTGGTCTCCCCTAAAGTTGGAACCTAAGAGATACTAGGTACAATATTACTTCAGATAACTTACACATGTAATTATGAACGGTTGGTATACCTACCTATCTAAATAATTAGATAGATATAATATATTAGTAACTTGAGTATTGCAGGAGTGCAGGTGCCTAAGATAAACAACGACGAGCACTCGACGCTACCTGAGTGCGTAGCCAAGTTGCCAATCGCTAACTCTCAGTAAGTAGCGTTTCAAAATCATAGTTTTCTCTCTCTGTCACTCTTTCATATTAGTGCAACAAAGACAAATAGTTGCCATTCGTTCACGATTGAGCGTTAGCCATTGGCATCTTGGCTACGCAGTTTGATTAAAACCAAAGCACTATATAGATACTTTGATTGTAAATAATAAATCAAATAAATCCAGAATTATTCGTCATGGATACAGGTACCTAGACCTACCATCTGTTAAGTACCTAGAATCAAAGTTATTTATATGTTTACACACACATCAAAAATATCACAATATTATGCTGGAAGCAGGATAAGCAAAAATTTGTCTAGGTACCTGCCTGCAAATACCTGCTTTTGTTTCTCACGATAGCACGTGTCGCCGTCGGCATGCGAATGACTTTACAAAGCAGATTGCCTGAACTGAACAAACCCCCTCCCAACTTAATAAGACTTTTTTTGCTGAAAAAATAAATACGGCAGCGCATCCCGCGCGTTTCACCTGTTAATCAACGTTAAAGTGGCTCATTTGAATTTTACATATATAGCCTCTACGGGGGTGAATACTCCGTTAGGTAGAAGGTATACGATATCATTACATAATTACCTTGAAATTAATATTAATTCAGTGCTTAAAATTTATAAATATTAGCAAATAGACGCAGGGAGTCACCTCTTAGAAAACATACTTAGGTATTTATATTATGATATAAAATGCAATAAGAATGAGTGTCACCCGCTCTTATATTTATGGCTTTGTAATATTAGGTAAGTAAGTGTTTATTTGTAGGCACTTAGTTAAACTAATACATATAACTAATAAGTAAGGTAGGTACCTACTTATACCTATAGGGACGAATTATATTATTATGAGGGTTGCTATTTTACGTTCCTACTGTTGCACATTAGCATTTGAAGCTGTTATAACACAGAACCCGCGACGCGGGTTCATTTCTATTTGGGTAGATTTTTTATGGGTTAATCCTAATGCGTTCCGTAAGTAATAGGAGAGTCCTATATCCAGCATCGGCTGATGTGAGTTCTAAGGGTTCCTTAAAATTATAGTGTTGTAATTCTGAAAGTGTGTAGGTAAATAGCATAGAATCAACCATTAGGTACCTACATATTAAAATGATGCAATGCAAAAGAAAACAAATCACAAAATACGTACAGGTAGGTAAGTTCGCTTCGCTTTGCTTCTCCGCTTACCAAGCTCAAACAAGGTTTTGCTATTTTGCAAAATTTATTATTTATCTAGGCATAGGCGGCGGGATTAAACT
>JALPQI010024497.1:0-11203 GCA_025490895.1 Thaumatotibia leucotreta
ATAATTATTTTTGATTCTGAGGCTATCGTAACATTCCTCGACATATTTAATCATGCGACTCCATAGACTCTAAATAATTTTATGATATGAGCATGCATAAGTAGAATGGGAAATGACTCGGAAAAGCCAAATAAAGTAACCATTCTGTTTATGTGTGGCACAGATAGGTCGCGCGCGTTTATCATGTTGACTTTATTTATTTAAGTAGAAAATATTTTATGAAGTCATCACCAATAAAAATGCGAACAATGTAAACATATGTTGTAGTCGAAATGTCTTCAATTATCATATTATTTAAGTCACCTCTTTATAACATAAAATCTAGTAAATTATACTAAGTTCACAGCAGTTAACGGCAGAAAAGGTGTTCTTTTAAAATAGAAAATAGTCTACAAGATAAAAGTAAGGTTGAATTAGGTATTATTAGGCTTTAGTCAAAGGCCGACGTCATCTAAAATAAATTAACATGGTTTTAGATGAAAATGAATTTGAAAATAAAAATGAATTTTATTTGAAGAACAATAAGTAAACAATACATATTTGGTCGACATACCACGTAACCACTATAAAATACAAAGTAGGTATATCGCACTGGATACTTGAGGTGCTCGATGGCGGTAATGCTCGGACCCCTAAACTAGGTCATCTGGTCATCAAATAATGAAATGGTGCTACAATATGTATTTGGATAACTTGAGCTATTTGTAAATACGGAGCTATGATATCACAGCAAACGAGAGAGTCCTAATTTGAACTAAAAACATAGAAATTAATTTACATAGATGTTAACGGTGTACTTTACTCACGCGGCCAACTCATGGCATTATTTTAGACGTTCGGTATTGATAGTATGTTATCACAGGTCACATAAACAGTGTACTTACGTCAGTCATCAACGATTGTTTAGTAATTTTAATAAATTATTATAGTGATATCAAATCATGGTGGTGAAGTCATCATCTTATCACAATTGGGCTTATTAGATCCGAGTATTTATCAAAGTCAGTAATGATCCTGCCTTTGAACCTGAAGATTCCGGGTTCAAATCCTGGCGAAGACATTATTTGTGTGTTTAAGAATACCATATAAAACGCGACCCTGGTGGTATAGTCGGGCGTTACAAGCTCAGCCGCTTGTCTTATGTTTTATTTATTTTTAAGTTCTTGTGTATGAATTTGTAATTTGTGTATGTATACATTTATTGGTTTTTTTTTCTCGTTGTAAGTGACAAACTCAAATGGCCAAAGCGGAAGACCAGCGCTGGCTCTGCTGGCAAAATGCTGAGTTTTGGCCATTTCGAGACAAAATTTCGTGTTTACTGTTTTGTTTTGTTTGTACTGTGTCTCGAATAAACGTTTTTTCTTTCTTTCTTTCTTTCCATATTAAATAAGCCCGTAAACACCGCTATTTATTACACTATCTAAGTAAATAATGAAATTTTATATATGAACCGGGATGCAAAAAACACAAACAGTGACGTGTGTAAATTATGAAAGCATAATTATCGTAATTAAACATTAAGGTGTTGGCTAATTAAGAATATTTTTAACGCTTCTACACGATTATTAATAATATCCTGTATAATATTTCTCAATTTAAACGGTTTGTACCTTACACTTGATTAAATAATACTGTTATTATACAAATAAAACAAGTAATGTTTATATGTGAGTGGAAAGTTTGCTTTGTTATTGTTTTTTAACATAAATATAACTGCTTCATTACTTGGCTGACAGCAGTGGTTTTAAAAAAAGCCAAAGGGGAGTAGGAGCCGCTAAGAAATATTTATTATAGACAATAAAGACATAATCACCAAATAAAAAAAAACTACTTCTACCGATTTCTCCAAGATTTCTTCATCAGACCCCCAAAATTCCATCTCGGCTTGTGTTAAAAATAAATGTTCGACCGGTTGGCGTGATATTGAGTTAGTTATCCATTTATCGTGAACATGCTTAATGAAAATTTAATGCTTATATGGTTTTCTCATGAATGCCATTGTCAGAACTGGACAAAATGAAAATCGATAAGTATCACCTTTCAAATAAAAAAATATTCATCAAAATCGGTTAACCAAGTCGGAAGTTCTGAGGTAACAAACATATAATTATAAAAAATATATAAAAAACATGCGAATTAAGAAACTCTTCCTTCTTTCATTTCTACCACTTTTGCTCCTATATAAAGGTAATTTATACCGTGATTTTGTGCCAATATACAGTTATTTATTGAAGCTGTCTTTAAGCGCATATAGATCATCGTTGAAAGCTCTTTGTCTGATGGTCGATCATCCCAAATATTCCCTTCATTTAACTATTTACTACAAGTCAAATTGATCCTGTATTCCCCTTTCTTTGCTACTTTGTTTAAACAAACATCAAGTATAAATTAGCAGTAACAACAAAGACCTTTATGTTGAAACAGTTGCACAAAGGTTATAAAAGAGCGAATCGTCCACTTTTGCACTGCAGACAGAGTGGCAACCATGTGGAAGACACTGTTGCTGCTAGCCTGCATGGCTGGTGTCCTAGTACTGGCATGCGAACCTGATGGTAAGTCGACTCAATGAGGGTTTTTGATACTTTTTCTGTCACTATGGGGCGGTAAATTGGAGCACTATGACGTAATGACCAACGAGTCAAAAAAATACGCGAATGTATTTTTTTATATATATCTTGGTTTGTTATTTTTAAAAACCATTACTTTACGAATATCGTTTTCAAAAATGGATAAGAAAACAGTTCTAAGACAATTCTCATGTCAATTCTTTGAAAAAAGTTCTTCAGTATCAGTCACTTTGTGCCCCTGTAGGCTTATGATGGTACCGTGTTTAATCGTTTGTCGTTTTTGCCGTCAGGTTCTAACAAGTATGTAAGTGCGAAAGTGATATGTATGATAAATCGATATAACGGGCCCATCATAAGCCATCTGTTTTAGAGCACAATGTTCAGGGTCTATGGACATGGCATTTGCAGTAGCGTAAGGATTCTAACGATACCTCGTAAATCTACATCGGTTTAAGCATTACATACATCTTTTTAGAGGCACGAAGAAAGTCACATAGGTACTCAAATTACCCAGTTACATAAAATATTAGTTACATACAATAATGTATGTATGAAGTTTTCGAAAAGTCAAAACTAATGCAGGGCCTGAAGATGTTGATTTAAAAGGCTATAATTTTAACAAAATTCCATAAGAATTGAAATTTCAAGAAAAGTTGTTTTTGATTCACTTTATCATTACCTAATGTTTAAAATAGCATCAGTACAAAATATTTTCGATATTTTAAACATTGAATGTTACGAGAGTTGGGTGATCAAACCCGATAAGTCGAGCAAACCTGTTTTTAAAATACGAACTATATGACATTGACGTGAAGTTGTTATTTCAATGAAATATTTTCCAGATCGACATATTTTCTCGACTTATCGGGTTTGACCACCCAACTCAACCCTCGATTTTAATAAAGCTTAGTCTACGAAATTACCATACGGACTTATAAATGTAGAAAATTTTAATTTCTAGTTGGTGATTCGATGTAATCCAGTACCTTGCACTTTTGTGCTAGCAATTTTACCGAAAGATCAAGTTTGCACTACATTTATTCAATTTTTTATGACTTAAACGTACAACAATACGGTTTCATTTTCGTTCGCAAGTCTTAAAATTTCTACATTTGTGGACTAAACAATTTTTTTTTCCGTAATTCTTTTTAACATTCTCTGGCTAATACCTTAGATTCCGAGCATTTGTAGTTAATTTGTTGTTCTGTTTTACAGATGACAGGAGTCCAGCTGACAATCCAAGAAGAGAGACCAGCCCTACAGGAGAGACCGGTCCTACAGGACAGACCGGTCCTACAGGACAGAGCGGTCCTACAGGACAGACCGGTTCTACAGGACAGACCGGTCCTACAGGACAGACCGGTCCTACAGGACAGAGCGGTCCTACAGGACAGACCGGTTCTACAGGACAGACCGGTCCTACAGGACAGACCGGTCCTACAGGACAGAGCGGTCCTACAGGACAGACCGGTTCTACGGGACAGACCGGTCCTACAGGACAGACCGGTCCTACAGGACAGACCGGTCCTACAGGACAGACCGGTCCTACAGAAGAGACGGGTCCTGATGACTGTTCAGGAGGTATGTACGATATTAATTTTAGCATTCCAGTCCCAATAAATAAATAACATTCAGAGTAAAAACATTCATTGAGTAAACACATCTGTTCAACATTATAGTTAAAATTTATTGGAAAACAAGATGACGATTAAATAAACATATTTAAGTACATTATTTTATACTGCTAATAGATAACATTGTTTGAGTATTATTATTAAGAATACATTTAATTCACATTCAGGACAGATTACCTATTTTTTTGTGTGGCAATAAACTTATAATTATTATAATTATTATTAATTATTAGATTAATTCGAATATTGAAAATTTAGATTGAATTGGTTGTTGACCTTTCATTCGACATTAAAATATTACGTCGCGTACCGTGGCCGATGGTGCTCCGGACGAGGACCCTTTTAATGGTTCGAAACATGTCGACTCGAGCAATCATCGACTTAAATACGTGAGTAACCCGGTTCGATAATATTTAAAAACATATTATGTATGAATCTTACGTTAGTTATAATTTTAAAATTTCAATCGACAGCATACAATTATTTGTTTATAATTAATTTTCGATGGCGTTAAACATTTATTATTGAATAAAAAAATCTTATTAAGTGTTATGTTTTTATAAGCTTTTTTTATGATCATATTCAAAAATACACAACTGAATAAAATTAAATATATTGCGAAAACACAAATCAAATTATTTATTAACTAAATATTTTGATTTGTACTTTTAATTTTTCTCCAGTAGTCACACTACTTAATACTATATAAATTATAAATATTAGATATCATATACCAAAGAAAAACGACCAAGATCACCTATGTCCGAGGTCGTTTTTCTTTGGTATATGGTATCTAATATTTATGAATAAAATTAGTTTTTGGAAATTATACACCCTGTCCAATAAGTTCGAATACACATTCATTTTACCTCAGTTCTAAAAATACAGGAATCACAGGTTATCAAATAGTAATGTAAAGTAAAGAGTATTTTCATCTTAATAACATACAACCACAATGAATGTGTCATATCCGCAGTGTCTAAGAAAAAAAGAGTGTAAAGTGCCAAAGAAATACTTGCTCGGCACGCAGGTGACGAGGTAATTTTTATTACGAGAATCCGTATGGGGTAGAACAGACTTATCATGTGGCGACGAAACGAGACGAAATTGGCGATTGTGGGTACCAAGTATAGAACACATTCCGGGCTATCAGAAAAATGGTCCTAGGTTCCAGAGCTCACTATCGACCATGGCGTGGGATGCAGTATGTAAGCGAGTTACACTGACTTCAGTACTTTTAGATAAAAGCGTTAAAATTTACGTTTTTTTCTATAAAACCGAATTTGTGAAGAAGATAAATGCTCCTAAGTTTTAAAAGTGCTTGGGAAAGAGTATCATGTGTTATAACAAGACGCAGCTCCAGCACAGACGGCAAATGGCGTTCCAGCGTGGTTTCATACTAAATTGGCAGTTTTTTAGCCGAAACATGAATTGCCATGCAGTCCTCCAGGTTTAGGCGTATTAGATTATTTTGAATAGTAATACATGCTTTAAAGACTACATTTTTATAAAATCACGAACCTAGATCATTTCAAAAAGGTTACCAGGGGTATTTGGGGTCAAATGTGAAGAAAATGGTGCGTGCCGCGTAAGATCCGTTTGAAACGCGTTTGAGGCTGGTAAAAAAAGTTATAGCTGGAGTTATTCCGAAATATTTGTTGTGAATATAGTATATAAGTGTGCCATTCATAAAACATAATAATAACTGTAGGATCTTTTTGCCCATTTGTTTTATTCGATATTTGTTCTGTATTCGGATTTATTGGACACGGTGTACACCTTTGATTTCATCGTAAACACCGCACAATGTTGCTTTTCGCGTAATTCACGCCATATTTATTTGACACTCACTAGTTACGTTAGCCAATCGAAAATTAATAGTGCATTTACAAATGACATTGAAATTTTTGAAGTTGTTCATGCACAAAAATTCAATTTATATTTTGAAAACAAGATGACTTTGACGTCAGCACAAAATATTCGTAAGTAAAATCTCTTCTCGTAAGTTAAATATTCTTAATTCCTACACAATCGACACGTAAAGGTTCACATAATTAACTCAAATATTTTTAAACGAGGCAGCTAATAAATTTGCTCACACATTTTCACATTAACATGATACAAGGAATGAAAAACCTAGATACCTTTTGATAATGAATAATTACTATGTTACTTCCTTATTCTTAAACGTTCCGTAACTTAGCATGCTGATAAGTATTGTTTCTCTCTTTTGGTTTTATAAATTTTCCTAAAGGACTGAAAGGAACAAATAGACAATAACTAGCGGCTTGCTTAGTTCGGAGACATTTATGGATAAGAGGGTTATACTTACTTAGAAGGTTGTATCTTTCAGGTATACCAAGATGTCCTAGAAATGAGGTGTACTACAACTGCTCTGGCTACAGCTGCGTTCCACGAAGATGCTCTGAAGTTGGCTTCCCATTGGATTGTGATAAAAGATGCCGGCCAGGTTGCGTGTGTAAGGACGGTTACATGCGAGACGATCGTGGTATTTGCATTCCTACAAATGATTGTCCATGTAAGTACCAATAAAAATGTCAGGATCAAATTACTAATATTTTAAAGGCACGAGTCTTAATCGCGCTAACGCTAGGATATAATTTAAAGTAAGTTAACGCGATTAATACCCGTTTGTCTTTAAAATATGAGTGATTATCGTAAAGGTTTAAATCAATATACCCAAATACTAAGTCCGTATTCCTACAGTATTCTACAATCTCAATAGGTAGTGTTTTTTTATATACATAATGAATTACTTTGGTCGGTGGAACAACGAATATTCACCAGGCTTTTCTCTAATCTCTTTATGTCTGTCTTTTGCTAAATACTTCATGTTTTGAAAACGACATGACTTCAACCGTCTCTTTTATTTTTTCAAGTCTTCCTCCACTTTTCTTCTTTCACGCTTTCCCTGCTTCTACCTTTTTAAATCAATAGTCTAGTGCGTCCTAATGAGGCGGACAAAATTATCTGACAAGAATTTACTATACAGTTTCTTTTACGATTCAACGCTTAGGTATCTTGCAGAATGTTTTATTCTGTCCATTAGATTTTTTGTGTTTTCAACCGATGGAACGACATCTTGGAGAAAAAAGTTGAAGTCGGTTTTTTTTTATTTGGTGATATAGTATCCATTTCCCTCAAAATCCATCCATCTGCCTTTTTAATAGATTTATCGCAACACGAGCACATTGTTATAATACATCACTAGCATCATTAAAATATTTTAATTAATTTTCTTCCTCAACATTCTCAACAGCTTGTGGAGGTGATAAAAATGCCCAACAAGGATGTAGCAACTATTGCGGTCAACAGTGTTCCGATGTTGGTAAACCACCAGGGGCCTGCTCAGCGGCTTGCGTAGTCAACGGATGCAACTGCCGACCAGGATACTACTTAGACCCTGTAAAAAGATGCGTTAAACCAGAAGACTGTAGTAAGTACCTCCTCTCACTAGTCGTTGAAATCATTGCTGAAGGTTGTGTCCTGAGATTTCTTGACGACTTCTGTCACCATATTTTGTTTCTCCCCGTATTGCCCTATGCCTTCCTCATGGCAGCCGTTACGGTGAGGACTGTGAGAGTGCTAACTTACAATAGAATATAATAAAATAATACTTATTTGGTGATTATCACAGATTACAAAGGAATGAGTAAAATTTCAAACACACCAAACAAGTTGCCATTCAGCATGTGTCCTGGCTAGATTGCCACGACGCTGATTTTCAGTACAACCAAAAAAAACTTAAAAGTGATGATGATGATGATGATGATGATGATGATGATGATGATAAAAAAATAAAAGTAGGAAAAGTGAAAACTAACAAATGACTACAGTAGTAGACACTAACTTGATCTGACCATCAAATAAGAGAGCTGCCACGTTGCGGCTTGCCATTCACTTTGTCAACAACCACAAGCTTTTCCAGATTGTCAGGTTCACGGCTGGCTATGTGGTCACAGTAACCAAAGATTTTTGGATTATTATATATTATATAGTGCCTTGTTTTGCCTTGAAAGTTCAAGTAAAGTGCAAAATCCTTTTCCTTCGGCTTTTCACGGAAACGTCATATTGATTTGTTTTTTAATTCGTGACTGATTTGAATGAAATGGACATTCAAAGCTTTTCTACACAATCACAGTCAACGACCCTCTCGAGTTACTTAACTGTGCTGTGTTGTGTTACATAACCTTTTAGACCATACATTTCGGTTCGCAAGTAACTATTATGCACATTACCGACTCTCATGAATGTTGTAGTCAGGTTTTGCCATTACCGGATACGTCATGGAGGACTATAAAATGATGCTTAATTAATTCATCGACTCTTGCAGCCCCCATCTGCAAAGCCAACGAAGTATACGACTCTTGCCTCCAAGCCATCTGCAGAAGAACAAACTGTAGTCAGCTTGGAGAATTAGTGTCCTGCGTTAAAATGGACCCAAAATATTGCATTAAAGGATGTGTATGCGTTAAGGGATATTTGAGGAATGCAAAGGGAATTTGTGTACCACAGGACCAATGTGGTGAGTCATATTTTTTTGCTTCTTTCAGTAATTTTCACTAATTTTTAGCAGCTGATGCTACTACTTTTTGAAAAGATAAATATACAGTGTGTAAATCTAATACGGGCGATGAATTAAACCAGGCATGGGATTCATTAGTGTCATCATGGATTACAAGGTTTTTTTAAAATTACTCTTAATTATGACCCCACAGAATTTTTTTAAGAGTATCGGAGCAGCAATGTAGGTACGAACATTTGTTATTGTTGATATGGCAGTTATGTCATCTGCTTTTGAAATTAGCTGTCAACGAGTGCTTAGCTCGCGTGTGCTGCTCTACATTGCGCGCCGAATTATTTTGTATGGAAAATTTTTTTGCTCTAACTTTAAGTAAAAGTTATTTGAATGTACTTATTATGTCGTAAACTAACACCCGTTAAAAGCTTCGCCCGTATTTGACTTACACCCTGTAGAATTGTACGTTTAGAATTTAGTAGCGTAAATGCATTAATGCTCAACACAATACCACACAATGTCAAAGCAATAAAACTAACAGTAGGTTGTCAAAAATTAGGTCTTAATATGTCGATTATTCATCATACTAGTATCTACTTGAAGTCAGAAGGTTATCGTTATCGCAGGGAGATAATTATATTAATTATAATAACATTGATTTCAACTTTCACACTTCGTTTTCACTATTTCATTCCCGTTCAAATCCCGTAACTTGATAAAATAGAAATAATTATGAAATAAAACTATGAAAACGGATAAACTCGCGTATATTAGACAGACCTCGCCCGCAGACCACGAACCCTGTAAAGTGGTCGAAACGTCGGGATGAAGTTAAAGTTGATAATTAATATACGCGAGTTTATCCGTTTTCATAGTTTTATTTCATGTGCAATCCTCGCAGTAACCAAAGAAAATATTAGGAATAATTATTTCTTCTTCTCAGATCCCAGGACTTGTCCCAAAAACGAGGTGTACAACATCTGTGCTAGCTGTTTACGTACAAAATGCTCGCAACTTGGTTTCCCGTTGAAGTGTAGCAACTGTAAACCTGGGTGCATTTGTAAAGACGGCCTTTTGCGAGCTGACAACGGATCATGTATCTCTGCAGATTATTGCCCGTGTAAGTAGGATTTAATTATGTCTATGTACAATTAACCGTTTTACTCGTTAACCTGCCGCTAAATAGCAGTGTTTGCACTGCTGTGTTTCGTTTTGGGGGTAAGATAGCCGGTGTAATTACTGGCACAGATAGAGGCAATCCATCTAAGTCCTCAGGGTAGGCAGCGCATAGGCAATTTTCTGATCGCTATGTCCATGGGCCGCAGATCCTGCTTTCCATCAGGTGGGCAGAAAGCTTAGTTGTCTACAAAAAAAATTTGTATGTTTTTTAATGTATGTTCATATGTATAAAGTATGAGTCTCAGAAGATGAGGTCAAAGGTGATGCCGGTCACGAGTATTCCGTGTTTATGACAGATATATGTGTAATGATTTTTACTGTTTTTGGGAATCATTTCTGTACCGTTGAGAGACAGCATTGTCTCTTTGGATAAGTGGATGATAAGGATGAGTAAAAAGATGTAATAAACGAACTACTTTTTGAAGTACGTAGGTAGATAGAGATAAAAATATTTGTTTTCTATTTCACAGCTTGCGGTGGAGATATAAATGCCGAGCAAGGTTGTGGCACATATTGTAACCAAAAATGTTCCGACTTCGGTAAACCTCCAATTCGTTGTCCAATCGGATGCATATACAACGGCTGCCAATGCAAGTCTGGTTATTACTTTGATTCAAATCAAAAGAAATGCGTCAAGCCACGAGATTGCAGTGAGTATTAATGTTTTTGGAAAAAGAGTTGAGTTTACTAAGATGGATGGGCGCAAATGAAAATAAACTGTAATTCACGTCCTTGTGAGTAGATTTGTATCAAAAACTATAACTTTTGACTGACGAATAGTCTTAAGTATTCTTCATGCACCAATGGCATATGTGGACTCAGAAAGTGTAGTCAAATTAATAATATTTATTTATTTTTATAGTATTTATAGAATACCATCGTAAGACCCAATGTACAAGTACATTACAACATAATTGTTGCAATTCACTTTGAATTTGAATCTTTTATGAACCCAGTAAAGTAGAATTTCTTTTGTTTCATTGCTTTTTGAAACAAACGAAATTCTTACTAATTTACATAAAGAACAAGGTTCAAGTTAAAAATAAGAAAAGTAACTATGTTGTGCCCAGGATACAGTAAATTGTACCTACTCAAATGCCCGAAGACGCGTCTCCAAACAAGGTTGGGTTAAATTGAGAGCACATAATGAAATTTACTTACCAGATTATATAAAGCGTAGTAGGTAGTCTCAAAAGAACTTTGTAATCAATGTACTTATGAGTTTATTTATACGAAACACATGTCATGTACCTATACAGTAAATAATTATCTTGCAAATTAGG
>JALPQI010024498.1:0-13739 GCA_025490895.1 Thaumatotibia leucotreta
GCAAGTAAATGTGGCTTAAAGATTGTAAAGTTTACCTGGAACGTTCCCGGTAGGCATCCTCTGTTTCTTGCTGAGCATGCCGAAGTAGAATTCGTCCGATACGCACAGTCGCAGCGTTTGTTGAGGCATCGCGTATAAGGATCAACAAGATGGCACTGTGAGTCAGTTAGACAGGGCATTCCGAGAGATGCCGGTCCAATATCAACAGCGGAATCAGCTCGAATACGGTGCTTATCTAGAAATTGCAAAGAACGTTAGACATGGACTTATGATTTATGATAAGCCTAACTATTTATTAGTTTATTTGCGTAACTTTAATAAAATTGTGATTATAAGGAATCGTCTACCTTTTAGTGATGATTTCTTCTGATGCCCCGTCTTGTATTTTTGCTGGTCTTTCGATGTACTCGTTTTTTTGTTACTTTTCTTATCTGAGGACGGTTGCGTAACGACTCTATAAATCGGTTGGTCATTTGCATGTAGATTGGCAGTCAATTCATCTATACCCACTGTTTCATTAGGTTCTCCATCCTTGCGATTTGACACCGGTAGTCTTTTAGACGGTTCAGGTACTTTCATAACAGCTTGCATCAGCGGGCTATCTTCTTGCGTACTTAGTACTTCGTTTTTGTTCGTAATCATTGGTAAATTACTGGGCTTAACATCTTCTGAAGAATCAGTGAACGTGTTGGCTGGCCGGAAAGAATCTTCGGAACCAGAATTTACCATGGCAGACGCGGTAGGTGATTTATGGTTCAGATTGTTGTCCAATATGGTTCCATTAGCGTCCACTAATACAGTTTCTTGTTCAGCTACAACTGCTTCCGTGACATAGGTCGGTTTTTGCGCAACACACTTATCGCCGGTTAATCGGAAGAATGCGTTGCAGGAACATCTACCAAAAAGGTTGGGTATGACGAATTCACAATGACTTTCTCTGTCCCATAGCCGACAGTGTTCGTTACTGTAGCAGACATGACCGGGCGGCGCAGCTGAAAGTAAAATTTTAAAATAAAATTAGGGAAAGCAAATAAATTAGATAAGTTTGCTAAATAGCAGGTATATTATGTTATATATGTTCGATATGTATCTATGGAAACTATACTAGTACGTATTCATATTTTGTTAGTGCATTTAAGTATGAGCTCTTCACATCCCGCACCATTAAAGTTTTCTGTTTGGCCTGTAGGTTGACTGGTAGAGAATGGTTTACGGCATTCAGTCCGCCTACATAAATAAAATAAAAGTTAGTTTGATACAACTTTTAATATTCGGTATTTATTAATCGACGCCTATATCAGTTTAACCGGATTAAGAAACGTCTCTACACCCTATGAAACTAACGAAGTTATTTTTAAAATAATAACGCTAGGTAGAGGAGTTTGGACGTTCTTTTTATTTAAGTATGGCTAGATATATAGGAGCTCAAAATTATTGTCTTCATTTACAGTAATGCATGGAACGTGCTGGTCTTAATGATTGGTTGTTGATAGCAATTTTCCCGAGGCTGACCATACGCGACGCTCTGCTAACGTTCTAATAGTCGATGTACAGTTGTAAACAGCTGCTTGTATAGATCATTATGTCATACTTCGATACTGTGTACAACGTTATAGATTTGACGATGAAATTACAAAATAATGTCGGTTAATGATAACTTGATAAGGAACGGTTTCGATGAATACTGCACACGAATTAGATAGGTAATCAAGTTTTGAAAAGTATCGCTGGATATAATATATTGATTATTTTAATAATTCGGGTGTAATATCGCGATTGTTGACAGTAACGGTGTAATGTTTCTCAGGGTCATACTACCCTAGCATTGCTCTTTTAGTAAGTAAATTAGCTACAATAGGAGCTACCTTTTGATGTCTTTAGGATGCAGCTAATAAGTCATTAGTTATGTGCAAGTATAATAGGCATGATGACTGGCAAGTCAAATCAGCATCTTTTTTCGAACTGTCAAAAAAAAAAAATCAGTCGAATTGAGAACCTCCTCCTTTTTTTGAAGTCGGTTAAAAACGATCACCACTATGGAATTTTATATGAAATACTCAAAAGTGACGTCACGTTTGAGTACTGCCAAATGACCTACTCTTTTAAGTTCTTTTCAATTTATTAAATAGAAGTTCTGTACAAAAATTACTGCAATCTACCTCTTAGTAATAATTTCCTCGTGTATTATGTCGTGTATAATGTTAAATAATTTATTTTAACTACAGTCATCATCCCTATTGTATAGGTACCTAATGTAGTTAGTCTTAGTAAATCGGCAAGTATGTAACGTATTAGCACTTTCAGCCCCGCAACTTCAATTAGCTCTTTTTATAACATAGTATCTTCGACGTCCATGGACGTTATTCAGCCGCCAAACATGTTAGTACCAACGAGCGGGTACCCAAGAACACTCATGGATAATGCCTTCTGGTTGGTACGAGGTAGTTTATACCCGCGTATGTAAATGAAATGAAAATGATACGTACAGTATTCCGAGCGGCGATTGTTTTACAATGCAAATTCTATAATAATAAAACGACGCCAATTTGATTAAGTGTAGTGAATGTAAATTCACAAATGGTAATTTGATAGTCCATTATATGGTAATCAGAAACAGTAAGGCACGCACCATATTTGGTGTTCTGACTACTTTTTTATATGGACTTACCTTCTTCATGTACTCACGACCCAGATACCTCGTCGCCTATAACGTATGCGGAATGAAATCTGCACAAAGTTTAATATTATATTAAATAAATGATATCATTATTATTTTCTTGAACATGTACGTTTTTTAATATCGATTTTAACAAGTATTCATGCAAGATAAAAACTACTTGAATCCAAAGTGTATAACTTTAGTTTTATGATACTTTATCCATTGATGTCGAAAAAACAAATATTAGCATTTTTCTTGCCTCTAATTTTATCTTCTGTAGGAAAACTTTTTAAATAAAAATCCTTTGCTCATTATATTTCATATTCTTGTTAATTGGTCTATTGATACTTACTTATTATGCTAAAAATATTTAATTGAAATTAGCTATAAGTCGTTCACCGTGACATCCGTTACTGAAAAAGCAGTGTTTTTTACACTTTTTGATCAAATGGCGAAGTCATATTTTCAAAGTTGTTTATTTTTATTTTCCGTGTCGATAGGCTTGCTCTTTGTTTATGTTTCGTAATGCCCATGGTTTGAGGATGTTTTTCATCAATTTTGTTGTCATATTTAGAAGTATTTCTGAGCTCCCTGTTCGATTTTGTGATTCGGGTTAACGTAATTTCCTTTATTCGAGCTCTTTCTGAAAAGTGGCTGTAGCCAATTTGTTACATTACACTAGGGTTTCTAATATCATTTATTGGAAACGAAAAGAATGCGAGATTTTTATAAAACAGTGTTTCAAATCTTGCCTTCTTCTAAAAAATCAGAATCATCGTCGAATTTGGCCTTAGCAAATGTGTCTTGTGGAAAATACATGCAGTTGTGCGACATTGTTCTACTCAATTGGCCATAATTTCTAAAGAAAGATGCCAAACCCGACAAAACTATCCAATTTAATTAACAATTGTATACAAATTAATTTAGCATTGAGACACAAGTTAAATTTAATTTTTTTATTTTGTTTTTACTTGTTCAAAATTTGTGCAAATTTCACTCCGCATACGTTAGTTATTCAAATATCAAAATGTTGACTAGATAATAGCACGATGTTTATTTATCTGGGACACTACCTATCTACTCGCTTAGCTGCCTTGATGTTAATTCCATTTGAATTGGACAATCAGTGGATATCGTGCTCTTCTTACAGTACGATGCCTCAGACCTGCATTAATTAGGTACAGCAATGATTCTTCAGAACTAGTTCGTAATCTAATTACAATTTATGTATATGTAAATTTTGTATTTTGATTTCACTATCGAAACAATATTAACTTATCGAACTAGAAGTTTAACGTTTTATTTGGAATATTACTATTTTGTATTAATCCATTATACCTACTGAAAATTAAACGCTATTAATAGTTATTTATGTGTCAAGCTTAGCGGTGCATTTTACTTATTATATGTTCTTTATGGGAAATTTTGCTTTTCGGAGGTGGATTGTGAACCTACACCACTGACCCAAAAATATGTTTTATATTTTTCTGGCAAGAAACTTAACTAAAACATTGCTATTGAAATAAACAGTAGTAACAATAGTAGTAGGGTGCTCATAAATGACTGAGCAGGCTTCTATTATTATCATGGCATTTCAGTGCATGTTCAGATAGTTTTAAGCACGAAGGCCTTTCCGATAATTATATCTGTTGATGTCTTTACCTAGTATTAGTACTAACTATGTAAAGTTTCTAAAATATTTATTGAATTCTTCTAACGCTACATGCCGTGGTATGTAGGTAAAGGTTGGGTATTGAAGGCATTTAGACGGACTATGCTATAAGTGGTATAATTCACACAATAAGATCATAATAGTGGCGTTATTGGCCGTAATAAGAGAGGTTCACATGAAGTTGCCGTGAGTCCGATGAACAATTACCTCGTTTTCTCACACGGGCTCCGCACACGGAAATGAAGCTCTATTAGAAGTGGAAGTACCACTATATTGGAAAATAACAATCAACATAGCTCTTGTCATTGAGACATGCAGCTAATACAATTGAAATCATGTGTGGTGCGATACTCTCACACGTTTACGCCGTTATTCTTAAACGTTCATCAAACCTCCATCATCGCTTGTAATAAATTTAAACTACACGCTTAAACTCAAGTGTATTTAGGCGCGATATATTTCGGAGAGCCTAAGGTCTTCATTATCAAGCGCGTAGTGTCAAAATACACGTGATTTAACCGTTCAATTATATTTATAGGTAATATGTCTCACGATAGTTTTTCAATAATCGTTTGTCTTTATTTCACACTTTGGTATTTTCGTTTGGTAGACAGGGACACAACATACATCACAACAGGAGTTTTTGATCATAATTGTCATTGTGTTGTAGTTTTGTCAGCCTCCGTAGCCTAGTTGGTAGTGACCCTGCCTACGAAGCTGGAGGTTTCGGGTTCGAATCCCGGCGAGGGCATAATTTGTGTATTTATTTATCACAAATATTTGTTCCTTGGTCATGGATGTCTATGTATTTAAGTATCTATATGTATCTATCTATTATATATGTCGTCGCCTGGTACCCACATCACAAGCCTTAATTGAGCTTACCGCGGGACTAGGTCGATTTGTGTAAAAATGTCCAAAAAAAAAAATATTTATTTATTTATTTATTTATATTTAATTGTAGACTTAATTGGCCATTTTTATTTATTTGTATTATTAAACCAATCCTTATTAATAGAACCTATTTAGCATATGCTTAAGTGATCTCATTTTGTCTGCACATAATTGTTGAATATTATAAATATATATAAAATAATGTTAATTCATTATAAGATTGCTGTGCCCTTGCAATGTCCACATACATGTCAAATGTTATATGAGTGCAATAAATGCTTTGATTTGATTTGACAAATTGTTAACTATTTTATATACCTAATGAAATCCTTACAAAATGAGCGCTCGTTATGTTTTTCCGATTTTGTTGCCTTTAAATCACTCATGTCTAATTTATCTAATTACATTCAGACATCATACATCATACCTGTGGTCTATATTAGGGGCAACAAAGAAAACTGTAGATATAATGATTTGTTACACAGCATTACGCACGACATAAATGACATACCTAATACACGAAGAAATTTTTACTAAAATTTAGATTGCGGTAATTTGTATTTTATTGCACAGAGATTCTATTTAATAAATAGAAAATAACTTAAACGAGTAGGTAGTTTGATAGTAGGAAACGCGACGTCTCTTTTATGTGTTTCATAAAAGGTCGTAGCAGGATAAGGGGGCATCTCGTGCCAGATTCAGATCATTTAATGACAAGAACACATGTCAAAATACAAAAAAAATCATATTGAAATAAGATTAATTTAATAATTGTAATAAGAATATTTAATTAAAATAAAAAATCAATTATAAATATTAGATGTCATATACCAAAGAAAAACGACCAAGATCACCTATGTCCGAGGTGGGGATCGATTAGAGAATGGTCAAAGGCGCCTAGCCTTGTAAGGGATTGCATATACCCGAGAAATTTGACCGGTGGTTGCTAAGACCGAGTGGCCGAGGGGTACAGGCATCAGCCGCGAAAGCTGAGTACGTGGGTTCGATCCCCACCTCGGACATAGGTGATCTTGGTCGTTTTTCTTTGGTATATGACATCTAATATTTATAATTTATATAGTATTAAGTAGTGTGACTACTGGAGAAAAATTAAAAGTACAAATCAAAATATTTAGTTAATAAATAATTTGATTTGTGTTTTCACAATATGTTCAATAGATGGCAGCACCATCTCTCTCTAGCTATTCCAGAAGACTGTAAAGTATTCTAATAGGAGGTGTAGGCATGTAGTTAGTGCTTGCCCTTAGAGAATGGTCAAAGGCGCCTAGCCTTGTAAGGGATTGCATATACCCGAGAAATTTGACCGGTGGTTGCTAAGACCGAGTGGCCGAGGGGTACAGGCATCAGCCGCGAAAGCTGAGTACGTGGGTTCGATCCCCACCTCGGACATAGGTGATCTTGGTCGTTTTTCTTTGGTATATGACATCTAATATTTATAATTTATATAGTATTAAGTAGTGTGACTACTGGAGAAAAATTTAAAGTACAAATCAAAATATTTAGTTAATAAATAATTTGATTTGTGTTTTCACAATATGTTCAATAGATGGCAGCACCATCTCTCTCTAGCTATTCCAGAAGACTGTAAAGTACCTATTCTAATAGGAGGTGTAGGCATGTAGTTAGTGCTTGCCCTTAGAGAATGGTCAAAGGCGCCTAGCCTTGTAAGGGATTGCATATACCCGAGAAATTTGACCGGTGGTTGCTAAGACCGAGTGGCCGAGGGGTACAGGCATCAGCCGCGAAAGCTGAGTACGTGGGTTCGATCCCCACCTCGGACATAGGTGATCTTGGTCGTTTTTCTTTGGTATATGACATCTAATATTTATAATTTATATAGTATTAAGTAGTGTGACTACTGGAGAAAAATTAAAAGTACAAATCAAAATATTTAGTTAATAAATAATTTGATTTGTGTTTTCACAATATGTTCAATAGATGGCAGCACCATCTCTCTCTAGCTATTCCAGAAGACTGTAAAGTATTCTAATAGGAGGTGTAGGCATGTAGTTAGTGCTTGCCCTTAGAGAATGGTCAAAGGCGCCTAGCCTTGTAAGGGATTGCATATACCCGAGAAATTTGACCGGTGGTTGCTAAGCCCGAGTGGCCGAGGGGTACAGGCATCAGCCGCGAAAGCTGAGTACGTGGGTTCGATCCCCACCTCGGACATAGGTGATCTTGGTCGTTTTTCTTTGGTATATGACATCTAATATTTATAATTTATATAGTATTAAGTAGTGTGACTACTGGAGAAAAATTAAAAGTACAAATCAAAATATTTAGTTAATAAATAATTTGATTTGTGTTTTCACAATATGTAAAAAATCAACAAAAATAAAAATTGTCTTGTCTGTCCACAATCATCCAAGGCACCCGTTTAATCCTAAACGACTATAGAGTCGAGTCTGAATTTGAAATCAGAGTCAGACAGGCGACAAATCTATATACCTACCTATTTATTTCCGAATGGACTCACAGTTACTGAAAATGTCACAGTGCCCGCAACTTTTATCTACGATAAACTATATTAAGAGCACAAAGCGATATCGAAATTCGAATCGACGCGAACCCTCCGTGCTCCCCATGACGACACACATCTTCCCGATTTATAGAATTACACGGCGACTTATCTCTGTTCGTCGCAGTCCAGTAACTCTCCGTGACTTGGTCAATTCGGCATGAGTCGCTATACGACCGAACGAAATCGAAAGTAAATGATGTGTTACCGGTGTGTGCCGGAGTGTGGAGTTGTTAGGATAATGCCTACCTATTGTTACGCTTACTGACTCGGACAAAACGAACGGGTAAGATCGTTATGTTGGTAATCGGTCTCGAGAAACTGCAGAGTTTATTGCGGAACAATAAAGTTGGGACTCAAATTATGCGCATGTATTATTTTTTCTTCCATAGTTTCTTAAAATGCTGCAATCTCAGATGCAGACAGTGCAGAGATAAAATCTTATTTAAAACGCATGCCGCAGCCATACACGATGGCATGAGGTAGCGGCGCGGTCGGTTTATGACCACATGATGCTATAAGTACACTTTATATTTAGGTAAACGTTCATATACTACATACTACCACATATTTTAATGTATAGTACATTACCTACTGCAGACGCCGGGAACCCAAACTTAACTTATAACTGCTAAGTTTGGTTTTCAGGCGAAACAAGTACCTATAGTACCTACTTTTCTTATACTTGCAATGAAATAAAAAAACGGAAGTCAATTTTACATTATAATCAAATAACGAAGCTACAATATAACTGTTTTTTCAATTTGCGTGTCTATATATTTTTTATCAGTTTAAGGTAATCTTTTACTCGGTAGCATTTATTATCAGTTGGCCTAGGACTGCAAAATAGTTATGAAATTCAACAGTTATGAAGTTTAGTCATCAAACCAGCGACATGGCACTACCGAGTCAAATACGCATGTAATGTCAACATATCATAGCAAGATTTGAGACAAGTATGTTAACGGTGCGGCAGTCGCCCAGGGAGTTCAACGTAAATAGTTAAAGTTACTCTTCAAATTGTGTCATAATTAGTGATGGGTACTTGCCGGTAATTAGTGTAATTACCCAACACAGTATGGGAAATATTCTCAAATGGAAACTTTCCCTATAGTATGATTGCGAAATTACCGGGAATGACCCATCACACTATGATAAATCGGTTGAAACTTACGTGAGAGGCATGTGTGTTTCCTGAACTGCAGATGACCGTCGGTGCAGCGGCATACTCCTTCCAAGCAAGCACTGTAAGCTACCTTCAAGGTGCACTGCTCTGATACGACGCACTCCGAGCCCAACAGCGTTGCTGTAAAAGAAACAAGATTTATGAAAGGGAGCTTCGTACTGGGAAAACTGATTACAATTGTTGTTTAATATCTTTTTGAAAAAATTACAAGTGACCTAGTAATCATCTAATCATAGCCTCAAATTGAAATTTTGAATTAGTAGTGTAGGAAATAGAATAGAACTTCTTTTTCATCACACTTGCTGCCTAAGCGCGCCATTGTTTGCGCGCGCAGCGGGAGTAATAGAAAAGTGAAATTCCCTAGGGAGTAATAGAAATGTCAGTACGTCATTTAATAATGTTTTTTCTTAAAACTTATTTTTTTGTCGGCAAGTGTGATGAAAAACATTGTATGCATCACGGTCGGTAAGCGAATTACTAACTCGAGTCATAAAAGCCCTCCGCCTAACGGCGTCGGACTTCTAACACTCTCGTTAGTAATTCCGTACTTACCTCCCTTGATGCACAATGTACTATTGTTTCAACACCTTTTAATAAGTCTCTGGGCAGCAGGAGGATTGGAAAACACATGTCGTATCTCTTTCTTTGGAAATTAAGATTTAATTTTAAGATGTATTATTATTAGCGCACACACACCTCGAGACGCGACATTGAAGTTTGAAGTTGTTAAAATTGGCGTTGTCATTACAGGTGCTTATTTAAATTAGGGCCGATTTTTCAATCGCCAGATAACAATACCTGTCCGATAAATGTCAGCTGTCATTGTCATTTATGCGTGTATTGAAAAGGATGGAGATATTTTATTCTGATATTTACCTGGCGATTGAAAAATCGGCCCTTAATTAAGGATATTGAGCGTTTCAACCGCCTAATTTCGGTGGAATCATTTTTCTTAACGTCTCAATGTTATAATTCGTCCTTTGTATAAGGTACCGTGCCTCCTTCAAATGACAAAGTAGCACATTGTAACGAATAGAAACTTCTGCAAAAATGATGCCACCAAAATTAGGCGGTTGGAACGCTCAGATATTCACCCCATTACCTACAGTTATAATCGTTAATCGAGAAACTGGTGCGAAGACCACACTTTGATTCTAAGAGGCTTCCCTCAAAATTCAAAGGTAGAGAAATACAATTTAGAACACGTGAACAAGCCACATAAATATTACCCATTATTTCCTATCCATCAGATATCAGGTATACCATCAAATAGGTGCAATTAAAGGTAGTACTAAAAACTCGGAAGCTCGTGAAAAATGCGTAAAAGTGTTTTTTTAACTCAAGTATTTAAATAGCCGTTGATAACACAGTGGTATGCGGCCATCAATAAGGAAATTGGCAAGCAGTTGATAGGCGTGTATGATTATGCATGCGATTTACGCACTTGAATGATCACCGATGATTTTACGAACCCCGAGTTCCGCGATAAATTATGAATGAAACCGCCTAATGAATCATTTGCCTATTGACACCCAATAATTTCTACCTTAGCATAATTTAAAACGGTACTAATTATTGTTTTACATATTCACAAATAAAAAATACTTTCACTAAGGTGCTAATGCTAAGTATAGTTATCTATACGACATGCTCCATCCTTGTCCTTACTTCAACAGTTTTTTTTTTTTCGTTTTAGTTAATGTTTTCAGGGGAGCTACCACCAAAAATATTCAAGCTCGGTAATCCCGTTACGCCATCAGCCTATGATAGTCCACTGCTGGACCTCTCCTATTAACTATGCGTATAGACGCATTAAGAGGTAAATGCCCATAATTGAGCTTACCGTGGGACTAGGTCGATTTGTGTAAAGATGTCCAAAAATATTCAAAAAAAATATTTATAATTGCCAGTCGCCACGCTGGGCAAGCAGATTGGCGATCACAGTAATGTGTCCACTATGAGGACGCTGCTGGCCATCATCAATCTTTTATCAATAATGGTCAGTGACACTTCAATCCCTTAGTCGACTTCAACTTAAGTTACTTTAGTAAGTATTGTTCAAAATTTTAAACTAATTACACACCGTTACAGTTCCGAACTCATAAAAAAGATGGAGATGAAGATGAAGATAAAGGTACAAAACTGTTAATTACCTTATCACGGAAAAATATGCGTATTTTTTTCCATTCGTCATAATATGATAATGATCCGATCCGAATGACTTTATGCTACTTGCAAAATCGTGATTTATTCGTTAGACACGCTTTCTACAAATCGCCAACGATATTTATTTTATTTTGATCCCCATTAATACAGCTTGTTAAAAAAAACATGTTTTGATCAGTTTTAAGCGGAAAATTAAATTTAATGTTCCGCTACTCACTTAAATTGGCCACACGTTATGGCCCATTTTTCATCGACTTAACGCAAGTAATCTTATATGCCTATATGAGTTTTTCTTTAAATAAAAACTAAATATTATTTGAACTAACCTGATGAACTGATGAAGAAGCCGTCGGAATACATATATCGATAATTACTAATAAATAAAAAGTAATTGAACACTACTTAAGTAGTGGAAACAACAACTAATGAAGTGTTCCGAGTTTGCAGACTCAATAAAGTTATCATACCTTATCAAGATATCGACCTGACACAATAATCTAAAAATGAATTACAATAGCGTACACTTGCGTTTATTAGATTTGGCACACCATAGACAGCCGTGAAAAGTTTGATGTGCGTGACTTTGCGTTTGGATTTTGAGATTATCTCGAGACAAAGTCAAGGTCGATTCGATCCAGCGCCGATACCCACTTGCGAGGGTACCGGGTAATTGGGGCATATCGAGTGTGTCAAGTACCTATCTCTTGTAGCAAATTGCCGATTTCGTCGTGTTTGAGTTCTGTATACCTAAGTCTTCAATAGTATGAGAGAACAAACGTCTCGTAGAAACGACACACTTCAGAAATTTCGATCTTTAATAGGCTTTATCACTTTAATAGGGTACAATCAACAGATTTATATGACGCGAACATGTTTTCGTCTATATTTAACGAAACCTGTTGATAACTTATGCACGTCCTATACCTATATGTGACATTGTCCGGATCATAGTCCGGATAGTTATCAAAGCAATGGCCTTGCGATGATGAGTTTGCTGTTGTGCGCACACCTTCGCAATCAATTAAGGTATTATGGCCAACAGTGGGCGTGGCTATTACGTCATTGAAATCATTTAGTTAAGATACTTTTAATAGCAAAAGTTATTTGATCCTGAGTCATCTGTAATTGTGATTGATGATATATTGAAAATGGAGGAAATCGTTTCCTAGTAGAGTGGAACGTACTTTTATGGAGGTTGTTCTATGCTGCATGCTCGCTGCGCTTCCAAAGAGGGTCTGCCTTATATAGTGTAGGTCCATCGTCATAACGGTTCTGTCATACGAGCCCTAAATCTCCTTCTAGGGGTACCATGGGAGTACGTAAACACTAAATTCCCTGCTGTCACTTTGGTGTCGTCTGTAGTTTATGATTTTATAAGCCACATATGGGCACGGGCCTTAATAGCATTACCTAACTATGGTAGTGGTGCCCCGGATAGTGCATGTACCTATAATAACTGTATTTATTTATTTAGTTTTATTTGTAGGTTGATGGACCGGGATGAGTGGAAATCCATAGGGGAGGGTTTTACCCATCAGGGGGACACTCTACAGCCTATATAATAATAAAAAATAATAAAAAAAATTGTAGGTTACGTGTTGGAGAAAACGGAAAACTGAGGTATCGAAGATATATACCTATTTAAGCTGTTATTGTTATGCAGAATGGATATAACTTTAAAATGCCACTAATTAAGATTATATTTTTTAACGACATTAGAGATACAGATAAAACAGAGGCCGCTGTTTAATTTTCAAGTTACTTATTGTAGTAGTACAGAGTTCTAAAAAGATTTGTGGGAACTTAATCAAAATTACTTCGTGAGTATTCTTTCTGAATTTCCTTATAGATAAAGCAGTACATATTAAGAATACATTAAATAACCTCAAACTAGTTAAACTGTCTTAACCGCGCGCCATTATTGGCCGTAGTTAACATAAGCGCACTAATGCCTCGTTTACACGATCTACAAAGTTGCCAGGTTAAGGTGACGATGGCTGCGAACGAGGTAAACATTTAATATTCCGGATAATCCATCATTAGTGCTTAGCGTGCCGTGGATGTTGAAATAAAGTGCTGCTTTTTACAGCCATGAACTGGGTTAATGGATGCAGAAACAGTATTGTTCGTGGGTCAAAGAGCGGATTAAACACTCGTGAACGTCTAATCGTTGCAGCGATTTGATGTTCCACCTTTGTAGCATCAAGACACGTGCCCCCTCTATGGGCTTATTAATTTCTAAATGAAAATGTTAGGCATCGGTGTAAGAAAGAGGGAAATGTATGATAGTTTTAGTGATTTTTTCAAAAATATTAGGCACATTGTATGCTGTGTGTTGCTACATTTTTTTTTTGTACAACCCTCTCTCTAACTTGAGGTCACCATTAGGTTCTGAGTTATATTTATTTTCTGTATCTGTATGCTAATTATTACTGAGAAGATGTAACTTTTAAATCTTATTATCAAGAGACATCGTTGACCTAGAATCAACTTCGCTTATCTTCTGTAAAATGAAGGCTCATCCTGAGCGCGATATCTCGGCCAAAGATAAAGTTTGCCACTCATAAACCTGAGCAATAAAAAATAAAACTGCAAGGATAACTGTACTCGCCGTGGGATGCGA
>JALPQI010024500.1:0-13657 GCA_025490895.1 Thaumatotibia leucotreta
CCATTAATTATTATAATTTTTATAACACGCTCAAAAACAGTCCCGAATTCAAATTCAAGCAATATACAACAAATTATTGGCTACTTGTTGCAATTTGGTAAGACCTTATTATAACATTTTAAAAGTTTATTATATTATGCAAATTATTTGTTCATCATTTTTATTTTATTGTTTTTAGATTTTATTCTAATATAATTTAAAAACTGTCCCTTAGCATCAAAAACAGTCCTCTGTAGCGAATTTAAAAATAATAAAGTCACTTTTTCTGTCCCTATGTCCCTTTGTACGCTTAAATCTTTAAAACTACGCAACGGATTTTGATGAGATTTTTTTAATAGGTAGAGTAATTCAAGAGGAAGGTTCTTACGTAAGTATAGTACCCGTGCGAAGCCGGGGCGGGTCGCTAGTATAATATAATTTGTAAACATTTACTGCGTTATAGATGTTGCAGAGAGTGAAAACAGTATCAATATCATAAAGCAAAATCACTAACCTCTTTTTATTTGAATTAATTGGAAGATAAACTTGGCAGATGACTGTTTGAATTGGCCAGTTAGTAGAGAAGTACCCATTTAAGGGTTAATCGTAATCAAACCACGATTGTGTTCTAAAAGTGCGTGATTATGGAATAATGCAAGTGTTTAGGTATGTTTTAATTCTTTTTCTCAAACTTGCTACGGAATGTTAATGTTACTTACTTTAAATTAAACCCGGAAATACTATGTATCCGGTGGCATACGCTAAGATGATATGTAAAGAGATTTCATGTATTTATTTCACACCTAGGACTGCAAACAAACTGTCTTTTGTTTTGAAACGTCTAATTGTGACACTATGTCTTGACATTCAGCCACAGAAAAAAAATATAACCTAAAAACTAATGTCTATACCACCAGGTAAAAGGATACCTCAAACAGATTTAAAAAAAAAGCTAGGTGCGAATGTTTTTTTAATGTTGTACGATACTGTACTATTGGTTTATTTACAAATCAAATAGTATGGTTCGGCGAAATCAGTTAGTTTTATTTCATGGCAAGTTTGAGAAAAGCACTATACAAATCTCGGCGAGAAACAGGGTTACAGGCCGCGTATTCCTATCTGGCCTCAGTTCCTTCGGCCAGATACATCTACTTGGCCTGTAACCCTTCGTTTCCCGTCCTCTATAGTAATGTACTATTACATTCTGCTGACGAATGGTATAGATAGAAATATGACGTCGTTCTTACCTCCCGGCATCGGCGGCGGCGGCGGCGGCGCCGGACCACCGGGACTGCCTATCGCCTGTGGATATAATAAATAAATAATAATATCTTACACAAATCGATAGTTATTATGACTAACTTTCGTAACACCTCATTGTGGTTTTCGATAATTTTTCTGCCACCAGGCGGCGCTTCGTACGCACCTGGTCTCGACAACTGTCAGATTCATACTATTCATAGGCACCTGGGCCTAAAATATTGAAATTCTATTTTATTTGGAAGAGAATTGATTTTGTAATGGATTACGACTAATACATGGTCGTCGAACTGAAGATTGAACTCTAAAACAGGCGCTCAAAGTCACTGGTATTCAAAATAATTACTATAACTTTGTTAATTTCATGAGAATTGACTTGGAACTATTTTATTTATTTATTTTAGGTAACAATATGACTAAAGTAATGGTTTTCAGAATAAATAAACCTATAAATATGTTGAAAATTAAATGCGCGTATTTATTTTGACAGTTCGTTATACGGTCGGCTCAGTGCTGCCATCTCACCTCCCCATAGCGGCAGAAAAAGTATCAAAAACCCTCATTGAAGCAATCGTGATTTTTTATGTAATTCTTTTGCAAGCGACCATTTTGATGGCCTGCGTAGTTTAGCCAACAATCAATATTGTTTTCTACATATATTGCTAGTTATACTATATGTCATAGTAATAGGCGTCTAAAAGGATAATGGTTGTAAATGAACACTGATATAAGAAAGAGTTCGAAGTTACAAAACGAGAAGTTTGTCGTTTATAATATGAAGGGTGCTTAAAAAAAATTAGGGCAAATTCAAACCTTATTTTGTTAAAAGTAAGGTAATTTGAATGGACTAGATATATTCTTTCCGTAGACCCTTCAGATGTATTGCAAAGTCTTTTTCCTTCGGGTTTTCATGGAAACTCAGAATTCATACTGTTAGAACATACTTTAATATCCATTACACTGAAGCTTAAATAAGACAGAAAGATAAATTTGAACGTTTCCATAAAAAGCCGAAGGAAAACCATTTTTCACTACATCTGTATTTAGATATCTATATGTATTAACATGTTCGACGCCGGTGACACGCATATGTGACCAAAAAAACTGTACTCCTATGCCAGTGACACACATACGTGATCAAAGTAATCTTATTCTTACGCCACTAGCATTAATCAAGTTCTCACTCCTATGCCAGTGGCATCGAAATACGAACGTTTTTGACACAATGCTGTGTCGCCGGCATAGGAGTAGAATCTTTTCGGTCACACATGCGTGTCACTGGCATAGGATTTTGATCAGATAATTTCGATCGGCATAGTATAAGCGCTTAGTGAAACAGTACCGGAGGCGAACGTGTTAAAGTCAAGTGTTAACAGAATAGTCCATATTACCTTGATGTCAGCCTCCGTAGCCTAGTTGGTAGTGACCCTGCCTACGAAGCTGGAGGTTCCGGGTTCGATTCCCGGCGAGGGCATTCTTTGTGTATTTATTTATCACAAATGTTTGTTCCTTGGTCATGGCTGTCTATGTATTTAAGTATCTATATGTATCTATCTATTATATATAACGTCGCCTGGTAACTCACATTACAAGCCTTAATTGAGCTTACCGTGGTACTAGGTCGATTTGTGTAAGATGTCCCAAGATATTTATTTATTTATTATTATTTATTATTTACTTCTGCAGCCCATTTTATTGGGGCCATTTTTTTGAGCTGTTTGGGGATCTACTTATATATTCTAAATCAATGATTATTTATCATATTTTAATAATAGGTAATTATAACCTATAAGTATTAAAGTTAAGTCAAATGTTAATAGAATAGTCTATATTACCTTGGCAATAGCGGCGATGTTCCCCTGCGTGACCCCTTGCGGCCCCGCGGCGGCCCCCTTGAGTCTCTGCTCGAGATGTTCGGCGCGAGCTTCGGCCTCCTGGCGCGCCGCTATGGCGGCCTCTAGTTTCTGCTTTAATTCTTCTACTTTTCTTTCTTCTTCTGCTCTTGATTTTTCTTAAAAGAAATTATATGGTAAGTTACGTAAGATGTGCCAAGATATCAAAGTACTTTTTCATCACACTTGCTGTCTAATCGCGCCATTGCTTGCACGCGTAGCGGGAGTAATAGAAAAGTGATATTCCCTAGGGAGTAATAGAAATGTCAGTAAGTCATTTAATAATATTATGTCTTAAAACTAATTTTTTTGTCAGCAAGTGTGATGAAAAACATTGTATGCATCACAGTAGGTAAGCGGAATACTAACTCGAGTCATAAAAGCCCTCCGCCTGACGGCGTCGGGCTTCTAACACTCTCGTTAGTAATTCCGTACTTACCTCCTTTGACGCACAATGTACTTTAGATTATTACTGACACACTGAAAACGCTCCACTCTTAATATTATTCGACGTAAGCAGTTTCTTTTAGTGTTATTTATGTTCTTTGAGATACCAAGGAAAGTATAAAACTTCACTCTAGTAAAAATAAATTTTCCTAACTAGTGCGCAAAAACAAACGTTGCGCGCGGTAATTTCTCTTTTTGAGGCACTTGTTATGAAAAAATGTACTATTACGTCTGACCTGCAAAATTTTCGATAATTTCCATTGGCGTAATAATTAAATGTGTATACAATGTGCCTATGAAGAGAGAATTTTTTATACAGCGGATTCCTGATCAAATCTAAAATTAAAAATGTGGTATGAAGTTTGACGGATTCTGTATATTTTATGAGGTATTTTTATACCGTTTTTGTTCATTATTTAGAAGACGATTAAGTTATTATACTATCGTCTTACCCCTTTATTCATAAACGTTTGTTAACTTAACAAGCCGCTAATAATTGTTTGTCCCTTTCGGTCTTAACAATGTGGCCATAAGAGCAAAAGGGACAAACAATTATTAGTGGCTTGTTAAGTTAACAAACGTTTATGAATAAGGGGGTTAATCTTTTGTACACATAATTGGCAGCCATGAAAATATAGACAAAAAATATTTTATTACCTAGCATATAAAAGAAAACATAAAAGTGCATTTTTTGCGATAGATGTATTAATGAAATCATTTTTTTAGGTTTTGAGACATTCGAAATACCAAAAAACAAAAAGTTTTCTTGCAGATTTGACCGAAAATCATATAGAAATTTCTTGCTTGTTACAGCCTTAGGAATATGCTGTTAAGAGTTTTCTCTTTCCTCATGGGCACCTTGTATTTATAGTATTTTAACTTACCTATTAGTCCTTCTATGAGTGGTTGTACGTCGATATTGAATCTCTGCGTGGCTCTGAAGTCGGGATCGTAGCCATTCTTGTGTAGTACTATTTGGGTGACGCATTCTTCTATCAATTTGTAGTATGCTGGCCTAAAATTTAATTGATCATATTTATTTATTTGTCAGCTTCCGTAGCCTAGTTGGTAGTGACCCTGCCTACAATGCCGGTTCCGGGTTCGAATCCCGGCAAGGGCATTATTTGTGTATTTATTTATCACAAATATTTGTTCCTTGGTCATGGCTGTCTATGTATTTAAGTATCTATATGTATCTATCTATTATATATATCGTCGCTTGGTACCTACATCACAAGCTTTAATTGAGCTTACCGTGGGACTATGTCGATTTGTGTAAGATGTCCCAAGATATTTATTATTTATTTATTTAATACATGGTCATACATAATTAAAAAAAATTTTAGGTTTTTTTCACCGACTTCAATAAAGGAGGTTCTCTATTCGGCAGATTTTTTTTTATTGTATGTATGTTACGATATCTCCGAGAATAGTGAACCGATTTTAATTTTTTTTTTGTGATCTAACGTGTATAGCCCCGAGATGGTCCCGTTGGCACCAAGTTGGGGTCTGATGATGGGATCTTGGAGAAATCGAGGGATCTCTTCAAATGTTATTGGTACATGTATGGCGTTTTTGGTAAATTTCATTCATTTACAAGAATTTGCATTCAGAAAGTAGGATTTGATGATAGGAAACCAATGATGGAAACCACAGATGATAGTATCTTCGGTTGAAGTTGGTTGTTTTTAAATTTTTAATGTGGTGATTATTATACTGTTTGGTTAGGTATTTAAAAAAAGGTAAACAATCTTGCAGTATCTTTTTATTGAAAACCACGAGTAGAAAATAAGTTTTAGCAAATATACATAATACAACAAGGAAATGAATAAAAAAAAATTAATATCTTGGGACATCTTACATACACAAATCGACCTAGTCCCACGGTAAGCTCACGGCTTATTATTGTGAGGCGACGATATATATAATAGATAGATACATATCGATATAGTGATATCGGTACAGAGGAAATACAGTGATTTACATTGTTTTGATTCATTAAGTACCATGATTCATTAGTTTGGATTTTTATATGCATTTTTCAATAAAAAGATACTGCAAGATTGTTTACCTTTTTTAAATATGTACATACTTAACTAAACAGACTATACGTATAAGTAATAAATATTCTTTTCATCACACTTGCTGTCTAAGCGCGCCATTGCTTGCGCGCGTAGCGGGAGTAATAGAAAAGTGATATTCCCTAGGGAGTAATAGTAAATGTCAGTACGTCATTTAATCATATTATGTCTTAAAACTAAATTTTTTGTCGGCAAGTATGATGAAAAACATTGTATGCATCACGGTAGGTAAGCGGAATACTAACTCGAGTCATAAAAGCCCTCCGCCTAACGGCGTCGGGCTTCTAACACTCTCGTTAGTAATTCCGTACTTACCTCCCTTGATGCACAATGTACTATTACGTTATGCATTATGTACTAGAAAATTACCTTATTAATTCGTCGTCCCGTATAAATAACAGATGCTGTAGTATGGATAGTAGGTATGGTTCCGCCGGGGTATCCATAACTAAGTTCTTCACCAATTCGAAGCATTCGTTCGCATCGTGGAAATCCACCCTGTATAACACAATATTTAAATACAGGGTGTTTTTTTTTCGACCGTTCAAATTCTACGTAGTGAATGTGTAGGTCATACTCACCAACTTTTACTATGGGGACAAAGTCGAAATCGCGAAAAAAAAATCAGCTGTTTCATACAAATTGGCGGCATTACGCCGGCCGAAATGTATGAAACAGCTGATTTTTTTTTCGCGATTTCGACTTTGTCCCCATAGTAAAAGTTGGTCAGTATGACCTACACATTCACTACGTAGAATTTGAACGGTCGAAAAAAAAACACCCTGTATATAAACATCAAAAAATACCCAAAGGACTAATAGCTAGTGCGATTTATCATTTATATTAGGTCACCTATTGCAATTGGCGTTTTGTATGGAGAATTTTCTGAAAAGTCTATTTTCCATATAATGAATTTTGTGCATATTTTTTTGATTGCAAAATCAATATAAACCAAATTTTACCGGTAATATTAGACACTTCTGAGGCGTGTTTTGTATCTATTTCAGAAAACAAGGTACTATCATACATTTACACCTATTTCAAACACATGAACCGGCAGATGGCAAGACTTGTTTTCAAAGCTTATTTTTGAATATTATTTAAGAAAAAAAAACTTATTAGTGTGAAAAAACCTTTGTTACACAGTGCACTGTTGAAAACAAAGAATACAGGGTGATTACGGGGTCGTGATCCCAACTGTGAAAAACGTGTTAAGATGATCTTCCTGAATAAGGTTTCCCATGGAACAAGTATGAATACCAAAAAAAAAATTTACTGATTTCATACCGACCGGTGCGGAAGTGTGCATAACTTCCAGTCTCGTTTAATTATGTACACACATTTGCAAGGTATTAGTATGGAGAAATATTTATTTTCAAAAGTACAATTTATATACATAGATTAAATCTAACTAATCTACTTAACCTAACCTATATCTAAGATTGGCCCTTGTGGCATTGTACCGAGGATGCTGGCGGCATTTCCTCGCTGTATCGCAATACTGATGCGTTGTGCGAGGAAGTCGCCAGCTCTTCGGTCTTTAGTTACGTCAACCAGACGTTTCGCGAACTCAGCAAACAATTTGCGTGCTCCAAGAACCTAAAGTTTCTACGCCAAACGGTACAAAATCGTACTCTTTGCCGAGGCCCTTATATTTATTACGTTTGAAGAAATGTGTACATATCAATGAAATCGAACTTAACTAGTCGTAAAAATAGTCGTAATTTTTTGGGTTAAAAAAAATCGAATTTTCTAATGGTGAAATGGATCGAATATTTTATTTATTTATTTATTTAAACTTTATTGCACAAAAGTAAAACTTAACGTACAAAAGGCGAACTTAATGCCATGAGGCATTCTCTACCAGTCAACCTTAAGGCAAAGCAGAGAGATTGTGGGCGGTGCTACATCTATCCATTTAAATAATATGAACAAAAACATATATATCATATCTATACCTACATATATACCTACACAAATATATACACGAACTAACTACATACATACATTAAAATACATATTAATATTATAACCGATGAAATCAACTAAAACAGAAAAACTAACAATCCTTCATTCCGCTAGCAATGAGAGCACGTAAGGATTTCTTAAATATAAATTTACTTGGAGAATTTTTGATACTACTTTGATATTCGAAGTTTTCGAACATTTTCTACCGGTGACTGACCTGACGTCATCGAACTTTGCTAAAAACTCGTCTTGGTCGGCCGCAGCGTGTTGATCGAATACTGTCATTTGTATTTAGTATGACGGGCAGGATCGGCTAGGTTTCTAATGGGTTGAGTGTACATCGTATTGGACACTGGGCGTCGGTCGGTGACTGACCTGACGTCATCGAACTTTGCCAGAAACTCGTCCTGGTCGGCGTCATTTGTATTTAGTATGACGGGCAGGACGAGGCTAGGTTTCCAATGGGTTGAGTGCAGTGTTGTCACATCTACCAACTTGTTGGTAGATTTACCTATTTTGCCTTCATTCTACCTACATATCTACCACTTTCTCTCTTAAATCTACCTACATATTTTGCAAAATCTTGTGATGATGAACATTCTTTGTACGTTTTACGAAATATATTTGTTTTTTCATCTTTTTGGCGCGTTTCGTGCTAAAATTTATGGGTATATCATGATAGATAAGCTTGACAACTTGCCACTGACACTACTGTCAGTGTCAAATGCCAGCAGAGATAGTGACAGTGACAGTTATCGTGACATTTTGTTCGAGTCGGTTGGTAAAACTGTATGGTATATGGTATTTTAGATAAGGCGTAATTGGCGTCGATCCTTAGGTGGTAGATCTACCAATTTCTACCTATTTTTTTATTTCGTTCTACCAATTTTCTCAAATTGTATGTGACAACACTGGTTGAGTGTACATCGTATTGGACACTGGGCATTGAACGGTGACTGACCTGACGTCATCGAACTTTGCCAGAAACTCGTCCTGGTCGGCCGCAGCGTGTTGATCGAATACTGTCATTTGTATTTGACGAGCACCCTCCGCTCCCGCTCGTAACTCATCTGTCAAAAAATTGTCATTTATTTTAAACATAAAACTCGTGAGACTCATTCATACTAAAATAGGGATGATGAGTGTAGTTGAAATAATAGTACATTGTGCATCAATGGAGGTAAGTACGGAAATACTAACGAGAGTTTTATGACTCGAGTTAGTATTCCGTTTACGGACCGTGATGCATAGAATGTTTTTCATCACACTAACCGACAAAAAAATAAGTTTTAACCCTTAAATGCATAGTGATGTATATATGCATCATGTATTCTTGACTCTATTGACAGCAACTCAGAATTCAAATTTGAATAAGTTTTTGTCAAGGTGGACATTTAAAAAAGGGTTAATTAAACACAAACCTCTTGTGAGACTCATTTATACTAAAATTATACAGAGTGGAAAAATGTCACATGGATGGCGACTAGCTTCAATATTGTAAATAGCAAATTTGGTGTAAGGGAGACATTCCTTTGTTTTTAAAATCAATAAATTCTGCATTTAAGTATTTGACTTTTAAAACAATTAACTTTTAAATTTGATTTCATCCGTCACGTGAAATGCACCGCAATTAAGAATTGATACATTTTTCATATATCCTTAAATGTAGATTTTTTTTCTTCTTCCTTACACAAAATTAATGTGCTATTTACAATAATTACGGTAGTTGCCATCCATATGGCATTCGACTTTTCCACCCTGTATATGACTATTGCAATGCATTATGCGAGGAAAACCAGAATATCTCGGCAGCACCAACCAGGCTTTGCAGAAAAGTACTATGATAATACATTCCTGCACACGTGCGGAAAAGTATCACTGTTACGACACAAGTGCGAAAAACATGAAATCCGAAACGAGTGGCGATGTTTTAAACCACGACCGATAGGGACTGTTTTAAATCGACACGAGTTACGAATTTCGTTTTTGCACGTGTCTCGTACGACATTTTTTTAGTACCGAAGTTTTGGACCTGACGTAAAATGATACACTTCTCGCACTAGAGCTTAAAAAAGGCACCATCTGTACTAAAGTTTATTACACCTTATAATGCATATTGATACAATTTATTTACCTATTAAATCCTGCAGCCCAGTCCTCATAAATTCACTTCGCAGATGCATTCTGAACTCGAGTTCCTCCGGCTCCGTTATTATAGCGTTTATGAGCTGCATACAGCCGTTCTGTTGACAAACAAACATACATATAAAATATATGAGATAAATGGCGTATTTCTTGAAAAAGTAGTTTTACAGTCACATCACATCATCAGCCTATGATAGTCCACTGCTGGACGTAGGCCCCTCCTATTAACTATGCGTATAGGGAGCATTCCATGAAAACATCTACTTTTTGTCGCTTACTACTCGCTGTGGTAGCTACCCTAATAAAATATGCTAGCTGTTAGGAAACACTGTCAATCTTAAAGCCTTGATATGTTATTATTATGCCGTAACTCAGCTTACTAATTTAATTATTCAAAAGTATTGAAAAGACAGTGTCGCTTACGACATGTTTTCATGGAATGCTCCATAGACGCGTTAGGAGGTAAATGCCCATAATCACCACGCTGGGCAAGCGGATTGGTGATCGCAGTAATGTGTCCACTATGATGACGCTGCCCATCATCAATCTTTTATCAAATAATGGTCAGTGACACTTCAATCCCTTAGTCGACTCTTACGACACCCGCAGGAGGAGTTGGGGTGGTGACAAATGTATTCTTACTGCCGTCACCACACGGCATTACATTAAAAATACATGAGACAAATGGCGTATTTCTTGAAAGTCGTTTTACAGTACGCTCAAAAAATTTAGTTTGCGCCACGATTTTGATAGGAAATATATTTATTTTTGCCGCTGCGCTGAACTAAGTAGCCGCCAGCCAGCTTCGTTGAGCAGAAAAATAGTATACACACCTCGGCCGCTAAACGGGAAAACTTCGGATCACATGTTTGTCGGCCACGACATCCGAGACATTTCCCACTTAAACGGCCTTGGCATGTAATCTACTGTTTTCGGCTATTATTTCCCAGCATTTAAGTCAACGCTTGTTTTCAAGTAATATGTGACTGATTATTAAGCTATTCCTTTTTAATTAATGGTTACTTTCGAATAGGTCGGACAACTGAGGCAGCTGTGGCAGCTTTTGGTAGCAATGCCTACGCGGTGTTCACACTATTGATGATCAAAAAATTTCAACTTCACTTGCCTATGAATTATTATCGGATCCGATGTATAAAATTGTCCTGATTTTATGGTATATTAATATTAAATAGCTTTCGAATCAGCAAGATATCGGCAGGAAAAATATTTTGCTGTAAACATTGAAAAAAATTATTGCTCGAAAGTCTATTTTGTATCGAAATCATGGAGTGAATTTAAACTTTTGACCAGTACTGCATGTCTTTTATTTCCCTTATAGGTGGTGAGAAAAGCAGTATGTGTTACATGATATCAAAATTATTTTCGTCTTAAACATTAACGCTTGAATCCCTCATTACGCTCAGGGTTCTACTTTAGAACCCCTCACTACACTCGAGATTATACTATGGAATAAAAAATGAATCAATCCAAGCAAGATTAGTAGCAAGTAGGAAAAATATTAATCATGTGTCTAGAATAAAGTATCCCAAAGCAGAATCGTTATTCAATAAGTACAGCAGACTCTTTTATGCAGGTACAATACATTTCAATTTAGGAACGAGGTCAGTTTAAGACGAATAACTACACCAAACAATATCATTTAAAAATGTATACATATACACGGTGCTCGCGAGCTTTGCGAAAGATTTTAACTATGCATTCTAGACATCAAAATAAACAAAAAATATAATAAACACAAAGTCAAATTCCACAAAACAATTTGTATACTTTTTAACATTTCCAATTCTATTTACCAAAACAACAATTTGTTAAAATTATTTTTTTTAATGTTTTTTTAGGGACAGTATTTTTTGTCAAGTCTATTCTTATTTATTGATTGTCAGGCAAAAGGTGTGGTAATATTAGAACACATTGTGGTAGCATTGTAATCAAAAATAAGTTTTTATGACGAGTTACGTCGAAAAACTTATTTCGAAAAAAGGTTAATTATCTCTGGAAGCAACCCGAATTCAGGAAATTTATATAACACTAAACACTGTAAATATGGTCAAGAATTCAGCATTAAAATCTTTCGGAATGCTCACGAGCACCGTGTATGTATGTATAATCACACAGTTTTCTTACCTTTAAGCTTTCAGGAGCTTTGCTATCCAATCCCTCGACGATACAAAGCAGCCTCGGCTTCCGATTGGACTCTCCGGCCATCGTGATGGCTTCCAGAACCTTCTCGTGCCCGTTGGGGATGAGGCATATCGCTGCTAACACCTGGAACGATTGGGTATTATGGGTATGTATTGGTGGGGTTACGGTATGGAGTAATGATATGGGCAAATATCAAAGATTATTATGACCGGATGGCGCTGTGTTGCCAACTTGAAATTTCCGTATAAGATGCATGCATTCAGTTTTAGTTTTTTAAGGCCGTGTCACACTATCTATAGTGGCCCACAAACGGTCTCGCCGGAAGATCAGCGCTTACTTCCGGGTTAGCATTATGCTGAGGCGAGACCTTTTCGTGGTAAACTATCCATGTTATTGTTTTGTCACTAATTTTATGTTATTTTAACTTTATGTTTTACCATGAATAAATAAATTGAATAATTTGAATTTGAATTAAATTTAAGTGCAACTCTTCAGACTAAATGAATTTATAATTTTAATCAAAATCGTGTATTTTAATTAAATAATTAAGGTTTACGTAGGTTAGTTATTCAAAAACGGCTGGCCCGATTTACCCACATAATTTTTGGACCCATGGTTCAAAAGTTAGAAGGGGGGGGGGGCTGTTGTGTCACATTTATTATTCTTTTGGATCAGTTATCTCCGAAGAATAACGCTTACTCGGACAATATTATGAAAACAGTCAGCCTCCGTAGCCTAGATGTGAGTCCCCACGAAGCTGGAGGTTCCGGGTTCGAATCCCGGCGATGGCATTATTTGTGTATTTATTTATCACAAACATTTGTTCCTAGGTCATGGCTGTCTATACATTTAAGTATCTATTATATATATCGTCGCTTAGTACCCACATCACAAGCCTTAATTGAGCTTACCGTGAGACTAGGTCGTTTGTGTCCCAAGATATTTATTTATTGATTTATAACTCCATAGTAATTTGACACTAGTATCTGAGAGTATTCGTTATTCTTCAATTAAAAGCTTGGTGCAATCGAGCCTTTAAAGAGCACAAGAAGGCCAGGTCTTAAATATATCCTTGTTTTTTAAATCTCTAACAAACCTTAGCAGCCTCCAAGGCACAATGTGGTTAAATTAAGGTCCGACCGAGATCTCGGTCTCGGTCTCGGCGTTCTCGGATGAAAATCGAGCCGAGATATCCCTCTCGGCTCTCGGCCAAAAATGGCCGGGCCTCTCGGCCGTGGCCGAGATTCGTAATGAGCTGTAATTGGCGAGCTTGACGCCATCTCTCGAACTAACTGCGATTTTATTGGTGTCATATTGACATGAACTGACTTCAATTTCACTTTAAAATGAACGGAAGGAATAATTTAAAGTAAACGACCCCTCATCGACGATCATACTATCAATAAAAATACCTAAACCGGTATTAAAAATACACACATAAAAAAAATCAAAAAAAGAAACAATCCAAAAAAAACTGCTGTATTTAGTTTGACGTTAGACTTACTATAGGTATTTGCTAGGGATTTTTTATTGCAATTTGTACGTTTTTTATCCTTTCTGCCAAATCTCGGTCACGGTCACAATGTCAGTCATAGACAATTATCCTGTTACGTTCCTTTTTGCGCAGATGTAGTAGTGTTGCCCTTAGTATCGGTTTTTATTTTTCATACTACCTATAACTCATATTAGGTTCTGTCAAAGTGGTCGAACGTAAAACGGAGT
>JALPQI010024501.1:0-14081 GCA_025490895.1 Thaumatotibia leucotreta
AAGATTGTATTCTAAAAGTGCGTGATTATGGAATAATGCAAGTTTTATTATTTGTTTACATTTTTTGTTTTCTACTCACAAATGGTATACTCGTACGGACTCGTAATGTCAAAATTTCCTTGCAAGTTTGACAAAATGTACTTGAATGAATGAATGAATGATCATTTATTTGTAGCAAACAAGCGTATATACATAGTTGTTATAATATTTGGTGTAGTACGATTCCTGTTCTGCCATAACTGGCGTACAAAATAATATTGACTTAACTCTAAGTACCTAACTAGATTTAGCTTTTACTAAACTTAAACTTACATTCTACGATTACATAATATATTATATCAGATGATTATTATGATTACATAATAATCAGAGTCGATTTACCATACAATCATAAACATTTCAACCAAATTGATTTAAAATATAATTAATGAATAATTCAGGTTCTAGAAATATTAAATAATAAATAATAATCATTCATAATAACATAAATAAATTACAATTTACACATAATTAAAATTTACTTACATAATTATTACAAGTTTTATCCTAACAATATTCATAGTTTTATGAGATGGACATTTTTTATACCTCACACCTCCTCATCAGCCTGTCATAGTCCACTGCTGGACGTAAGTCTCTCCTATTAACTATGCGTATAGACGCATTAGGAGGTAAATGCCCATAATCGCCACGCTGGGCAAGCGGATTGGCGATCGCAGTAATGTGTCCACTATGATGATGCTGCTGCCCATCATCAATCTTTTGTCAAATAATGGTCAGTGACACTTCAATTCAGGGATTTTTTATGCTTATTACAAACATTCTAATAGCTTAAAAATTATACTGCCTGTTACAAAACTTCATATAAAAAAACTTTAAACTATTTTGAATAAACACTATGTTTTTTAAAAAGAACATAATGCACTTGTTACTGATAAGAGTAATAAAGTCAATGCGGGTAAGACCAGGACCAGGTGTATCAGGAAAGTCCGTATACCAACTGATTTCCACCCCTAACTCAACAATATACGATGCATATTTTTTTTTATGACGGACTTTCCTTACAAATAAAATATGCCAGACTTACCCATACTGACCTTAAATCATTGATATTTGGAGTTCGCTACAGGTGTAGTGCAAAATTATTTTCCTTCGATTTTTCACGGAAATGTCCGAATTCTTATTCCTGTCACAATGAACTTCAGTATTCATTGCACTAGACCTAATTGAGACAGGAAGAGAAATTCGGCTGTTTCCGTGAAAATACGAAGGAAAAACATTTTGCACTACATCTGTACACGATGCACATAAGCTTGTATTATAAGCGTATGTAGGAATACCTTTCTTACCTAAGCCGTGTAATTATGTATAGTGACGAGAGTGGGAATTCGCTAAATGCGTCATGGCATTCATGTATCTATGAGTTACATTAGTTTAGCACATCGCACTGTAGCAAAATAGTTATTTGTTGTAACACAAAACTTTTCCCCTCACTATAGCGAGGAAACTCAAAACTAAATTCGCTGTGAGTCACGGATGGTCGTCTGGTGTAATTGGAAGCACGTAGGACCGGCACTCCAGAGGAAGTGGGTTCGAATCCCGTGACAACCAGAGTCTTTCGCACTTGATTTTTTCTGTGGTAAGCAAATCTGTTACGACATTATTTGATACTCATAATTAAAATCATTTTGGAAGAGGGAGAGTGATTGACATTGACATGACACATCGTTTTAAATCGTTGCCGTGCGGTGACGGCAGTAAGAATACATTTGTCACCACCCCTACTCTTCCCGCGGGAGTCGTAAGAGTCGACTAAGGGATTGAAGTGTCACTGACCATTTTTTGATTTGATTGATGATAGGCAGCAGCGTCATCATAGTGGACACATTACTGCGATCACCAATCCGCTTGCCCAGCGTGGTGATTATGGGCATTTACCTAGTAATGCGTCTATACGCATAATTAATAGGAGAGGCCTACGTCCAGCAGTGGACTGAGATAGGCTGATGATGTGATGATGTGATCGTTTTAAAATGAATTCTAACTGTAAGAACACAGAGTCAATTTTAAATAAGGTATCCAGTTACTAGCAATTGACAATATCAAGAGTAAATCATGTATCTCAAGTTACAGGAGATAGGTTTCACACGACAGTGAAGACCACCTACCTACAGCTATGCTATTCTCTTATTCACACATTCGACGCTGCGTTCGTCAACGAGCTCGACGTCGAGACAGCCTTGTCTAAAATCCTAGCTGCTTTATTTGACATTAGGAATCGAGGCTGTGAACGAGGTTGTGGGCGAGTTCGTCGCTGTTTTTCGTTAGAGAATACGAAGTTCGTACATTAAAAGTCAAACTCTCGACGCAGTGTAGTTCCAGCTCACGCCGCGTTCGTCGCCCAGCACTAGTGTCGTTTAAAGTACATAAGTAAATACCATTTTTAGGCTCGACGCTGCCGCAGCGCTGACACAGCGCTGACAGCAAGTCGGTTTCCTTAGTGAATAACACTGCTATTCCTCCTTGTCGCACTTATGCTTGAATTAGATTTTGACATTGACATTAGCAAAAAGTGCTCGAGTGGAGACCATGGCTAGGCAAACGTAGCGTAGGTCGTGCAACCACAAGATGATGGACAGACGACCTTATGAAGGTCGCCGGGACACGCTGGATGCAGGTCGCATCTAACCGGTACATGTGGAGGTTCAGAGGAGAGGCATATGTGCAGCAGTGGACGTCTTATGGCTGAGATGATGATGATTGTCGTTAGGAATTTTAGGTGTTAAATAGGCTTGATTTATTTGTATTCCGGTCTGTATCTGGGTCATGGAACAAGAGTGAAAAGAGGGCTAGGGGCGGTCACTTTGAGCAACTTTAGTATCCTGTACACTCTTGCCCCACGACCCAGATGCCACCCTGTATAATGCAACATATTACTGGAGTTTTAAATTGTTTTACGCAGATTTTTAATGACGTCATTCATTCTGACTAGTTCAACATGTTTTTTGATATATTCGCATTCAGTTGTCAAACAAGTTTGAAAAATGTTTTAATATGCGGATTTAATATAATAAACCTGTTAAATGTAAAATTTCGACCTTAGATTTTTTTAGTGTATGCCATTTAGAAAACTGCAAAATGTTTGAATTTTGATGAATAAATACATATTTATACCAATCGCCAGTAGAATCTAAAAAAAAGTAAACAAACCTAGAACATTTATAACAATATTTTGGTTTTATTACGTACTTAAAATCTAAATTTCACATACATGTTTTATTGATATTTAATATTTTCTTCGGTTATCGCGATGATTAGATACTCATGAAATAAGACGGATTAATTCGCGTATATTAATTACAGCACAACCAGATTACGAACCCTGTAAAGTGTTCAAAACGTCGGGATGACATTAAATTGAATAAATATCACGCGAGTTAATCCATTTTATAGTTTTATTTCATTTATTGATATTTATTAGTCGTAAAAATATATCTACCGTGTTTCGCGATATGTGTCAAAGACGTCAAATGCTATGCAAAGCCATATTTGTTTACATTGTTTTAGATTCTACCGACGTTTGGTATAGTTGTCCAGCCAAAATTTTATACTAGTTGTTTAACTTGTTTTGCAACATCAGCTCAGCAGGAATTTCTAAACCAATGATTTTTATATCAATCTAGCTATTCTATATGTACCTACCGTAGAACGGGGTAAATTTGTTATTATTATTTATTATACACTTTATCTCTCATATCTCTTAGGTTAGGCTTTTTATAACAATATTTATAAAATTAAAATAAAATACAACATACAAAAACAATACAAAACACATAAATACTTTATAAAAAACCTAACCTAGGGTGCCGCCGGCAACGGGGCGGGTCCAAGCTGCCGGTGGTTAGGGCTGCAGGGAGAGGAACCGCCGGACTATGCGCGCCGTGTCCAGGATTACCGCCTTCTGCATCAGACCCTAGACTTATTATTTATTATTATTATTATTTTCGTTCTACAGTATGCTTAAGGTGCATTTATACCAAACGAGCATTCGCTCATTCTATTCCCCACTCTACGAAATCAACGAATTTCGACGAATCACGGAACGGAAACGAAGTGTAAATTTAATGCCATACTAAAAATAAACATTCATTTTGGCGACATCATCAAAATTTATGTGGTAACTTCCTGCAGAAAATTGATTTGCCGCTGAACTAATTGGTTCTAGTAAGTGTACTCGTTTCAGGGAAATCTTAAGCTCTAAGTTATGTAATAATGTTTTAATAGCGGCATGACTAGCTAAAAGAATACATTTACGTGACTATAAGTTACAATAATCACTCAATTAAAAAAAAACCGACTTCAACATATTCTATTTATCTCTGAAATCTCATTATCAGACTTGGGACTATCACAGGGCATTTTTTTACCATTTGAAGACCATACTCAAGGCATAAGGTAGTATATTGACTAAAAGTAAATTTAATCACAAAATGTAATATTTTTTTCTGTTGTTTTTTCTTACTGATAGTAATAAATTGTTGCAACCGATTGGCAATCGCCGCAATGTGTCCACTATGATGACGCTGCTGCCCATCATCAATCTTGTAGAATGGTCAGTGACACTTTAATCCCTCAGTCGACTCGTACGACACCCGCAGGAGTTGGGGTGGTGACAAATGTATTCTTACTGCCGTCACCACACGACAAGCCTTTACACACGCACACGGCGACCTTTAGAGTGTATGTTCAGATATTTTTGAGCAGCGTGGTCGCTCCAATACATCTGATGGTCACTGTGCAAACATATTACCTACAGACGACTAAGCCACAAAATATACTTATCTAAGGTACCTATCGTTCAAAAAGATGTTCTACCCAGGGCCGGATTTAGGGGGGGGGGCAAACGGGGCTACAGCCCCGGGGCCTCCACAAAGAAGGGGCCCCCACAATAGATTTTTTTTTGTATTGAAAGTGATCTACTCTGGGAACTAGATTTCAGCGAAATCATCAACGATTTTTCGTTTAGTTCGTTCGTTGTTCGCTAACGCTAAAATTTAATTTCAGATAATTCTCGTTTCCGATTATATTTATATGTTTGTTAAATAATAAATAAATCTATACTTGTTTCCACAAAAAAATATTTATTGAAAAACTTAACTGAATAAAAATTGCGTACTTTATTTCGAAAATAATTGGGGGCCAGCCTTTGTTGCCCCGAAGCCTCTCAACCTCTAAATGACAACATTTCATATTTTCTTGTGCTAGTTTTTATTGTCTGTTTTGAAAGGACTCAATATTAAAAGATACACGTATTTTATACTTTTGAATTAAATAGTGACAAAATCCCCTTTTATTACTACTTCGAGCAGAAAGAGCGTAAGTTACAAACGTCAAAAATTAGATTAATGACGTCACAAGTGATGTTTCAAACACATAAGAAAACGACGAAAATCGATTACAAGTGTCAAGTGTCACTGCCAAACACAAGAGACATTCCAACCGCAAGATTTTTTGGTTATAGTGGCAGCTCTGAATCAGCTATGTGACGTCACTTCCCCTTTAAACTATTATTACGATTTTTTACAAAAATATTGCGAAATAAAAATTAAAAAATATATTTTTGTGTTCTACATATGTATATCTCGAAATGGTTTTCGATTTAGGGACATTGAAAATTTTGAAACGTTGTCAAATGCGGCCCTGGTTCTACCGAACGTGTAGAGGAGGCATAAGACGACTGGTGTCAACGACCTTGACCCGACATTGAACGACGCGCGGAATTGTGAAATACTTCTCGTCAAGAAACGACTAATAGATTTCCACGGATTTTTTAACGGAAAACTATGACAATAATATTCATATTTTCTGTGATTAGTAGCTTTATCTTAGTCGTATTATTAGCTTTGAATTTTTGGAGCCATTTACTATATAAAATATTATTTTCATTTTTTATACAACACGAAGACTGTGTCGAGAAAGCAATATGTTTTCCTAACTGTTTAAATAACTAAGTGTGAAATATACTCTTCATATTAATTTTAAGGTGATTTTAAGAAATGATAATGGTTATTTAAGATATTCAACATGAAATTTTTTATAAAAATACTGTTCATCCATGTAATATTCAATTAGGTAGGTAGTGTAGTATGAAGTAGGTAGAATTACATACAGTACTGCGATAACCCCCGTTCTTCATAAATCGTGAACCTATACTACTAGATCAATTTGGGTAAGAATTTGACATGATATTTCATTCAGGAACCGGAACCGGTATTTAAGAAAAACCTCGAAATAGCCTATTATTTTAAAATGTTATATACTCTTTATACTACTCAATATTTTATGTTATTTATCATCGTAAATATTTTTAAATTACTCCATTAATTTAAAGTTTACATATCGAAGAACAAAAAAGGACTGAGTGCTTAGACAAGTAGCCAATCGCTAACGCTTTATCGTCAATCGTAAGCGAAAGGCGGCTAACTGTCTTTGTCGCATTAATATGAAAGAGTGACAGAGAGGGAAAACTACGATACGCTACTAAGCGCCTGCGATTGGCAACTTGGCTAAGCATCCTGTTCTTTTCTGTGGTGAAAATACCTGTATCCTATCCTTGATTTCATTATTTATTATAATGATCTACTTTTAAAAGATTTGATAATAATCCGTTAGCCATTGGAGTGGATAAGTTCTCGAGTGGCAGCTACGTACCGGAAGGCGCCATGTGGGTTTGCCTGTAGCGCATCTGAGGTTTCCGTGGCTGATAATAGTGATAATTGATAAAACAGTCTGTGTACTTAATAGAGACATACAAATAGGCACATTGATTACAACCATGCCTGTTTGCATAAAAGATATCTCGATTTTATAAATTCGGTGATTCGACTTTTTTCTGTGAGTTATTGCCATGATCACAGTCACCTTAGTCACGCTGGTTTTATGCAAAGTTATGCTACTAGAGTACATAAGGCCATTTCTTAATGGGCCACCTACAAACATGGACTACATGCGTGTTTATATAGTTTAAGTAGTAGGGGAGAGTGGGTAGATTTCGTACAGCGGGAGCATTGGTACAGTGGTCATATCTCCGCTATCCGACACGCGAACATGTTCATATTTTGATGTATAACGGCCACTAATATGCATAACTCACCATCGAAAAGGGATGGAAATATAGCAGATAGTTTCTTAAAAAAAAATTAAAACGTGTTTTTGACACCCCAAAGTAATTATAAGAGTCATTTTTAAATGCATTTATTTCAAAAAGCTTTCCTCAGTTACAAACGTAATTAAGTATACTTCATAAGCCAATCTTTGAACTACGTATGAAATGGTTTATTTGTATGATTAGGATTCCGATTATTTTTATTTTTTATTTTCGGTTGGGGTATTTTCGTACAGCCAATAATGTACGAGAATCCTTACTGTACGAATGTACCCCAATATTTTTGTTTAGTGAGAATATTGTTATTTATAAATGAAGATATAGAAAAAAAATATTTGTAAATAAATACAGACAGTTGAGAACAAAACTAATGGTAAAAAATACTATGTTCGAAGGTGGGCTACCTTCGAACATAGTATTTTTGGGGCGCTTTCGTACAATTTTAATTTTTTGGCAAAAACTATCTGACGTTCTTACCTTACTTTGTATTAGCTCTAAGCCTGACTATTATTAAAGCCAGACAATATAGCCACCAAGCAACATTGATTTCATTAAAAAATTACTAGTACTTTTTTTTCTACGAGGCATAGAGTAAAAAGTGTACGGATTCTCCTCACTTTCCCCTATAATTTTGCATAAAACCGCTTGACTCAGGTGTTCGTAACTATGGCAATAACAGATACAAGACATTGATTCACCCCGATTGGGCCTATGGTATTCTATTTCATTTAAAATAGCATTATCCAATCACTACAACGTTGATTGGATATAAGGATATATCTGAATGTAGGGCCGGTCATTCAACCAATGATAAGTGTATCGCGGCATAAATAATAGTAGCGATAAATTATTGTTTAATTATTAGTTTGTGTTTCCTGGTCTGTCACAGCATATCTCAATTAGATACTAAATAGTAATAACGAGACACGTAATTTTTAATCATTACTAGCATGACATTATTGTCTGCTTTGCCCGAAGGTTTACTGGCAGAGAATGCTTCATGGCATTAAATTCAGATTTTTTGTATAATTGTTATGTAAATATTAAATTTTAAAAGTGAATGTTATGAAATTGTATAAAGTTTTAAGATTTTTTATCATTTTTTTCTTTTTTTATCACACCTATCTATAACCACCATTTTAAAATGTCAGTGAAGTTCACTTAGCGTTGAAAATTACCGGGAAAAATCCCGCTTTTTCCAATGGGCTCGTTTTTTTCAGATGCTTTCGGAATAAATCAATAAAAGTTTTCACTTTTGAACCTATGTACCTACATAAGGTCAATTTTCACTTACAAATGGGGAACGCAATGTCATCGAAAAAACGTCAATTGAAATAAGTAGGTGGAACGAGTGACAGTGATAGTGATAATGATTATTTCTTTCAAAACTCGAAAAGAAACACGGAAAAAAACCAAAGTTTCTCTTATTCACGAAAGGAACATTTTATTTTTTCCGACATTTTCGTCACTACAGGAGTGTGTCACTTTCCTTTGTGTCGTTATAATCTTTCGGGCACATCTACAAAACATATTTAATTGGTTTGTTTACATTGTATTCGTCATTACCGTCAATTATGCACAAGTCTAGGCTTCGTTTAATTACTTCAATATCCACACTTGTACAGAGTGAACTTTTAATAGTCATAACTTATTATTCAACTCGAAATACAAGCAACAAAATGATTGGCCTGACCGAGAGAGACTATACAATCAGATACCTTTTTAAAATCTTTTTTCTTTTTCCTATAACAAAGTGTCTTCTTATGACAATTAGGTACTATTGCAAGTGGTTTTAGGATAATAGTAAAACGGCTCTCTTATTAATGTATTTACAAAAGAAAATGAAACTACCTTGTTGAATTCAACTTGGAAGATTTCATCAGTTTCATAAAAGATAAAACGGAAATGTGAAACTTAATAAAAGCTTGTATAACATGTTTAAATTTAAAAACCTTCAGAGCATTCAATTGTTATTATATTATACATAATTATAAAAACATAATTCATTTTTACACCAAAATTTCACTCTGTATTATGCGGAAAGCGGTGTGTAAGATGACCTTGCGGTTATAACTGGTTTATAATGTGCTCATAATAGTGCAGTAATAGTTCTCAACATAGGGTCAAAAAATGACCCCCTTTTAGACGTCCTCTGCTGGTCAATAGGCTTCCCCAAATATTGCTACAATGACACAATCCACAGGGGGCCTACCCGTCAGACGTACATAACATAAGTCATACTTGGGTAAGGCCGCGGATTTTGACGAATTCGGAGCTTAAAATTTGTCTTGCTCATAAAAAAAAACTGATAACATCTAGAGAACTCTGATCAATTTTAAAATATTCCCCTATCCTCAGTTACATGTAATCAAATGAAATAGCTAATTTAGCTCTTTATTTAAAATTAATAAATAAATATTTCTGCCAAAAACGTAACGTAAGTCGAGTAATTTTTTCGACTACGAGTACTTAAAACCTTTTTTTTTTATATTATTAGACTTGTCAGCATTAAATGTTTGTTTTTAAACCAAATTATAATGATAAACGATTGCTTCGTTCATTAAGGACTTATGATATGTGAACAATTTTACTGTTTTCTTTCCCTTTACTTTTTGGGTCACCAATTCCAAACTTACGTTACGATACTTTCGTAACGCTTTTTTAAGGTAATATTTAAGCCGATGTTGGTAGAAATTTGTTTATCGACACTAGGAACTCTTATTCTACTAGGGCGACACCCATAAGCACACTCACTCCCATTAATTCGTTAAAAAATGGTTGTCACAGTGCACGCGGCGAAAGTTTTAGCAAAACACGTCTAAAGTGGTAGTGTGATTTTCACGGTAAGTAGTGATTATTATTAAACGGCTGTTTTTTTCATACGAAAGGGTTTAGTTTTAAACGTCAGTAGCATGTACTATTATGTTCACATTGCAATTATTTACCAAGATAATCAACCTTTTTTCAAATATACGTTACACTTATGTTACGAATACGTTACATTTTTACAAAACGTAACGTATTTTTTATGTTACGTAACGAAAATATGTGATAAAGGGAAGTGGACACAGAAATTTACTAATTTAAATGAGTTTTATTAGATTTTGAATGACAGCATACTGTAACAAGTGTTTGCGAAACAAATCAAATTATTTTGTTATTTAGGTATTTTGATTTGCGTTTTTAGAAGTAATCATCTTTTTCCAGTGGGTAATTTTACCCCCCTAGGGCTAATGAAATACAGTTTAATTATTAACGCGTTTATTAGTGTTAATTAATAACAGTTCATTTTCCATTTAAGCATTTATGGTGATTTATTTTACTTTATTTAGTTCCAAAGATTATGGCATTAAAACATTTGTAAATATTGTTAATTTAAGTAATTACTAAGTATGAGAAATTATATTATATGGGTTGATTTTTATATTTGATTAAAACAAGTATTTAGCGATAAAAATATGTTTTTTTTTTACGACCTTTATTTATTCAAAGTTCATACCAGTATGAGCTGAGCTTTATAGTAACTTTTGTTGCGTTTCATGGTAACGTAACGTATTTTTTTTATGTTATGTCTGTGTCACATTCGTCAAAATCCGCGGCCTTACCCACTTACTGAGCAACATTTAAGGATTAAAATTTCATTACAATTTTCGTCGCATAGTGTATTAAATATTTTACAACCTTTCTTGACTTTTTTTGGTTAACCCTGTAGACAAATATATGTAGTACAACTATGAGAATTCCACGTCATGTCCTGAATCCTTAATTTTTTTAGTTTATTATATTTCAAAGAATGGCAAGAATCGCCACTTCTCTTCTCGACTTTATACATTATTTAACCTTTTCATTAGTAATTGATTATGACATTAAAAATGTTTTTTTTTCCCAAACGGTATCTGTTGTTCCATGAGAGTTGGGGTCCTGCACACAACAACATGTTATGTAAACACAAGAGGATTTTGTGTTCTTTTTTCGCACTGACAGCAAATCTAATTGCAACTGTATAATCGACCAAAAAGTTTCGTTCTACACATATTATAGTTCACATATTATTTATTTATTATGTGACCATTTTTAATGAACAACTTAATGTGATATATTATTTACTTGTCCCTATAAGTTGTTCATTATCATTAATATATTTGTTATCATTATGTTTGATGCGCATCTAACTCTCTTTACTTTTATCAATTTGCGAACTTAATGTCAATTTCACAATGTTGAAGTTAACTCTTACGGTCATAGGAAATTGCAATATACTTACATACGAGTATTTGCACCTAGAGTTTTTTTTTTGCAGCAACCGACTCACAGACCTTGACTTACTAAAAGCCAGTAAACTCACTAACCTCTACATTTTTATTTATTATGAGGCAAAAGATGAAAAAAACTGATGACCACTGGTTTAAAGCCACTTTAATTTTAAAGAACGAGTACCTACCTACATACTGACAAAAAGTCAAATATTAATAGGGACGCCTCCGGATGCATAGCCAAGTTGCCAATCGCTAGCGCTTAGTAGCGTATCGTAGTTTTCCCTCTCTGTCACTCTTTCATATTAGTGTGGCAAAGACAGTTAGCTGCCTTTCGCTTACGATTGACGATGAAGCGCTAGCGATTGGCAACTTGTCTAACCACCCCGTTGTCAACAGGTTAATAATATGTAGTAAATTTAAATGTTTAGGGAAAACACAATGAAACGAACCACGTGGACACAACGAGCACTGATTTATTTTACTAAACTCTTTCCCTCAACAATACATGCATATAATTCCTACACACTTTCCTACATGTCCTTTTTACCGCAGCAGCGTGTGTTGTCTCCACAAGGTGGACTGGTAAAGTTTTCAGGAGTCCGCTAGACGCGGATGGCGTAGGTCCTGTCATTGTACATTGTATTGTACCTTGTTTTCTGAAATTGAGGTATACAAAACACGTCTTAGAAGTGTCTAATATTACCGGCAAAATTAGGTTTATTTTGATTTTGACATACACAAAGAATATACACAAAATTCATTGTATGGAAAATAGACTTTTAATAGGCTGTCTGTCTGTCTGTCCGCAGCATAGCTCAATGGCCGTTATCGTTAGTAGGTACTAGAAATCTGCATTTTGGTACTTTGGTTTGGTAATGTAGTGTGTACGTAGTCAAAGTGGTAGATAAAAATATAGAATGAAAAGTTATTTTTAGTACAGATGGTCCCTTTTTTAGGCCCTAGTGCGACAAGTGTGTCATTTTACGTCAGGTCCAAAACTTCAGAGGGCCATCTGCACTGAAAAACGTCGTACGAGACATGTGCAAAAACGAATTTAAAACACTCCCTATCGGTCGTGTCTTAAAACATCGCCACTCGTTTCGAATTTCATGTTTTTCGCACTTGTGTCGTAATGTACAGTCGAGTGCATTAATATATAGACACATTTGTAAGGGATCAGTATGGAAAAGTGTATATATATTAATGCCCTTGACTGTACTATTTTGGTAGCTACTCGTAAAGTGGGGATGGTTTTTTTTATTTTGCTGTGATTCTCTAGTTATAGGGGTATATCATTGAATGCTCTTAAAAAAATAAGGCTCACTCTCTCACTCTAAATTCAATACCTATTTTCGGAGACAACCTCAACAGAATAAAAAAAATGTGTTTCATCCTTCTAACTTTTGACCCATGGGTCCAAAAAATATGAAAAAACATCCTGAATAGGCTTATAGAATACTATAAAATAAAACTGTTATAATATCAATTCTTATATTTCGAAACGAACATATTTCGAATATAATCAGCCCAGTTTTTGAATAACTATGGAACCCTACAGCATGGCCCGACATGCTTTTGGCCGGTTTCTTTTTAAGAAACGATGTATCTAGTACCTTAATAACACGACTACATTGTCAGAGGCTACAACATTTTCTAAGTCCCTCGTGTTGTTTTAGTGATTTCCCACCAGAGTTCTGTACCCACTGGTCATTACCCCCTTTCCCCCTTCTTCCCGTGTCGTTTGAAAGCGTGCCTAGAATTCTAAAACGCGCTTACAAAAACCCAATACAAAAACTTCATTTGATACAACATTTATGCCCTTGTAAATAAAGTTTAGAATAACATGATATGTCCGCATAAGGTATTTTAGCAACTATTTTCGTACTTTACTAATGCTTATGCTTATGAACTTAAGGTTCATTTTGAGATTGTTTTGTAAACCAAAAGATGCTAAGCAGAGGTCAGTTGTTTACCGGCCAGTCCGCGTGGAAATAAAACAGCATACGTGTAGCGTTTGTTCAGAATGTGAAGGCACGTGAAATATATGCATGTGCGTTGCTGGGAGATGCCTTCAGTTTTCGCATAGACTATATCGCGGCTATACTTACGCAACCTCGTATCTGCAACACTCGCTTGATAGAAAAAACACCCTTATTCAGAGAGAAAGAAAGGTGAAATTTCCATGAGTTGATTGCTGTATTTTCGAGGTTGATTCTAGATCCGAAGCTCTGTGGCTGTTATGTCGTTTTGTTGTTGAAGCTGTCCTGCAATCACAGGTCTTTAGGGACGGATATAAACAAGACGGTTCCTGGTTAACGTCAACACTTACAGAAAAATAATGAACGGGGAGAACTTTGTAGACCTACCACGTAGGCATTTGGGAAAATTGTTGCTCTCTTTATCTAGTTCTATACCTATAGTGCTTCTTGATAATCTTTCAAGGATTCTGGATTCTGGATTTTTAAAACAACTTTATTAATTTTCCTTAGTTTTTCACAAATAAAAATAATATTTTTAGTTCAGATAGTGCCTTTTTTAGGCGAAATTCGTAATTCGTGTCGAGTTAAAACACACCCTATCGGTCGTGTTTTAAAACATCGCCACTCGTATCGAATTTCATGTTTCTCGCACTTGTGTCGTAATTACCCATGAAATGTTTA
>JALPQI010024503.1:0-17013 GCA_025490895.1 Thaumatotibia leucotreta
TTTGTGTTTTATTTGTGACACATTGATACCAATTCGTAAAAATTTTATGAATTCAGGAAAGTAAATGCATCTGGTGCATTCCACATGAATGTCGGCTACGTGACGCTGTTCTTCGCGTACATCTAAAGGTGCATTTAGACCAAACGAGCATTCGCTCATTCTATCCCCCACTCTACGAAATCAACGAATTCCACGAATCACGTTTTGTGTAATGAACGAATTTCATAGAGGAGATAGAATGAGCTTGTTTGGACTAAATGCACTTTAAGAAAGTTACCAATACAATTTTTGGTGTATCTTCAATTTATATCTGGGTGTTTGTATTTATAGAGAATTCTCGCACTCTCCATACATTACCAGGGTAGCTTTCATAGCTGTCACGTTCCCGACAAAGTAGACTTTTTATGGAATGCACCAGCTCACTTAATGAGCTATGTATCTGAAGTTTTGAGTGTTTTCCGATACTAGAAGCATTCTTTGACATGCAAGGGGAAATTGAATAAAAATGGAGGGGGTGAGGGTGCTTAGACTATATTCATAATCCTCGAGTTGAAAGTGGATTTTTAGTGTTTTTTTATGTGACGAAGGTAGGCAACTGAGCTCTCAGCCCATCTGATGGAAAGCAGGAACTGAGGCCCATGGACATAGTGATTTAAAATTCGCCTATGCGCTGCCTACCCTGAGGACTTCCCTCTATCTATGTCAGTAATTACAACAGCTATTTTACCCCCAAACCGAAACACAGCAGTGTCATCATCATCATCATAATCAACCTGTGATAGTCCACTGCTGGACGTAGGCCTCTCCTATTAACTATGCGTATAAACTCATTAGGAGGTAAATGCCCATAATCGCCACGCTGGGCAAGCGGATTAGCGATCGCAGTAATGTGTCCACTATGATGACGCTGCTGCTAACAATATTTATCAAATAGTGCGCAGTGACACTTCAATCCCTTAGTCGACTCTTACGACACCCGCAGGAGGAGTTGGGGTGGTGACAAATGTATTCTTACTGCCGTCACCACACGGCACAAAATAAACACTGCAGTGTACAAACACTGCTATTTAGCAGCAGGTTTGCGGGTGGTATCCGGGCTGACCCTGCACGAGGTCCTACCACCAGCATAATTAATTAGTGTCAATAATATTAGAGCATTTTCACTTTTAGGGACACCCAATTAGCGTGATATTAAAAAACATTAATAGCAGTCAGGTTTGTAACTACAATGGATTTTCACAATATTTTTCATAGAATCCAAAAACTATGTAATTTTATCGTCAGATAACTCCGTGGATATCAAAATAGCAATTCATGATTAAAAGCTCCAAAAAAGATATAAACAGACAATTTATTGGGATTCAAACCTATGTATAATTGCGATCACTTTCCGAGCATTTGCATTGTAAACACATTTCGCGTATAACATCTGTAACCTGTTACGTCACGGTATCATTACAAAACTCTTCTTCACGGAACGTACGTAGCCGTACCACAGAACTAGAAGATTCTAGAAGGTACTCTTTAAAAGCTTAAGCATATTTTCAAGGACACTGAACTATTGATGCCGAAAGGCCTTTAAAAAGGATTTCTGGTGTTTTGCAACTTTTGAAAATGCAATTTTTGAGATCAAAAAACATTTTCAGTAGAATTATAGATTTATCGTAGTACGTAGTAAATCAGTAGGTACAGTCGCCATCAGTTATGTTGTATTTTGGACATTTTTTTCCGCAACTCGACATCAAACGTGCCTATTTTGCGTGGTCCCAACGCTGGCCCAGTACTTGTTGGGGACTTCACATACGCCCTTGAATTTCTTCGCAGGTTTCCTCAAGATGTTTTCCTTCACCCTAAAGTAGTTGTGAATATCAAATGATATTTCCTACATAAGTTTTAAAAACTCATTGGTACGAGCCGGGGATCGAAATCACGACCGCTGCGTAGCAGCCGTGTGTTTTACCGCTAACTCACAAGCGAAATATAGATGCACAATGTGCTCATGACGAAAAGGAAAATTTTCAACAGCGGATTACTGACCAAATTTGAGGTTGAAAATGTCATATGAAGTTTTCTGGATTCAGTCTATTTTATACTGTTACCGTATGATAAACGCATTTTAATAAACGATTTTGTCACCATGTTGTCTTAGTCTTGTCACACTTAATTGATAGACATCAAATGAACAAAAAATCTTTGCCTAGCAAATGTAAAAATAAAACTTCGAAGTGCATTTTTTGCGATAGTTTCATTAAAAAATCCTTTTTTTCTGTATTTTGGCATACAAAACATCAAACAAAAACGATAAAATTTTTTTGCAAATTTGACCAGAACTCATTTCACACGTTTTGCTTCTTTTAGTCTCAGGAACACGCTGTTAGAATTTTTCCCTTTCCTCATAGGCACCTTGTATTACGATATATCGTAAGCATGATTTTTCGTTGTAACGTCCGGAGTGCCAAAAAAATCCGATCAAATTAACAATGTTATTTTTATATAGATAAATTACCGAGAGCTCGGAATTACAAAACGCTGGCTGTGTAACTCAACCTCGTATAATGGCTTACGAGGTTATGACATAAACATAATATATACATACACTAGCGACCCGCTTCGCAAGGTACTATACCTACATAATAACCTTCCTCTTGAATTATTCTACCTATTAAAAAAAATCTCATCAAAATCCGTTGCGTATTTTTAAAGATTTAAGCGTACAAAGGGACATAGGGACAGAAAAAGTGATTTTATTTTATACTCTGTTGTGATTTCATATACGAGGATGAGTCATACACCCTGGACTTACGAGGTTGAGCCACACATTCATCGATATATAGTGGTATGTGTTTCTAATGTATTATGTGATATTGTTTGTGTGCTTTCTTGTAGTGTCATCATTTGACTAATAGTAAACCTGATTGCAAAGACACCGGGCCAAGTTTTCAGTAATTTTATTGATTATTTACTAAAGAAAAATGTTGAAGATTCGTTTTAATAGGCATGATGACTGGCTAATCAAATCAGCATCTTTTTTCGAACTGTCAAAACGATTACCACTATGGAATTTTATATGAAATACTCAAAAGTGACGTCACGTTTGAGTACTGCCAAATGACCTCTCTTTTAAGTTCATTTCAATTTATTAAATAGAAGTTCTGTACGAAAATTACTGCAATCTACATCTTAGTAATAATTTCTTCGTGTATTATGTCGTGCATAATGTTAAATAATTAATTTTAACTACAGTCATCATCCCTATTTGACATTTTAAAAGAAGACCATCCAGTTTAACTCAGTATTTACTAAATCCGCGGCACTGACAGCTCGGTACTGTCGCCATGGCAACCCAATCGATTGGTACCACTCGGCCATCCTGCTCTTTTGCGCGTCCTCGCGATTCGCGCTGTCTCGCACTTTTATAATCGGTGCATTTTCGTGATTCTTTGGGATAATGAGGATGTATTCGATTTTTTATTGAATAGGGAATCGCTTTTAATAACATTTTGAACCTGAGTAGATTAACCTCGTTTATTAATATATATTACGTTAACGATTAATTTAACCCACTTTCGTAGCTTAGTTGGTAAGATAAAACTGGAAGGCCTGGGTTCAAATCCGGACAAGATGAGATATTCCTGTGATGAGCATGGATATTTTTAAATATAAACTTAAATAAAAGACTCAACGGTATTTCTATACAAAAGATTTTCAAGCTGATATTCCAATGAGATAAGATAAAATCAAACAATATTTTAAACTTAAAATACTCTTCAGATATATGTAAAATAGCCTAAGCCAATATTAGCTTCGAAAATTTCCGGATTAAATCCCGTTTCATTCAAAAGAGCTCATTTTTCGGGATTTTTCGAAAAAGTCAATGTAAGTTTCCACTTTACTTTTCAACTGTAAACCAATGCGAATTAGGTCTAATTTTCACTTAAACCAGGAGAACACCATGTTATCGAAGCCAAAAATCAACTGAAAAGGATGGAAAGGAAATACAGTGACAGTGACATTGATTATTTCTGTAAAAACCCGAAAGAAAACAGAAAAAACGAAATTTTCACACAATCCTGAAAAAAAAACAGATTCTTTTCCAACAATTTCAACGCTTATCAATATTGTCAGAAACCAATACATTTCAATACCACTATTTGAACAAACGACAGTAATATTTTGTAATGGGTTGTAATTTGTCAATTTCGATATCTTTATCCATTTAAATCTATTTTGGGGATAAATCAATACCTGACGAAAATATTCTGTTCTCGAAATGAAAAATGTTTGTAAAATGTCGGCCGTGTGGTGACAGCAGTAAGAATACATTTGTCACCACTCCCACTCCTCCTGCGGGTGTCGTAAGAGTCGACTATGGGATTGAAGTGTCACTGACCTTTATTTTATAAAAGATTGATGATGGGCAGCAGCGTCATCATAGTGGACACATTACTGCGATCGCCAACCCGCTTGCCCAGCGTTATGGGCATTTACCTCCTAATGTATCTATACGCATAGTTAATAGGAAAGGCCTACGTCCAGCAATGGACTATCATAGGCTGATGATATGAAAATATTTGCAATAGAAACTTCTTATTAGTGAGACTCCGTAGTTGATGAAAGAAATGTTAATTAACACTTCTAATATTCAGTAAGTATTTACTCAAGAATATTCTCGTAAATATTTGAGAATATTCTTGCAATTCTAAGAAGGCTCTGTAATATTCACAACGTTAATTAAGCTGAGATTCTAATATTTCTATTTCTTTTTAATCCGCTTACCGTTATTGTTGTTAGAATCACACAATTCAACGCGGCTATATAAAGTACATACGGGCATTATCATGTTGTCCTTCTGAAAGTACATTACTCACGTTCCTCAAAGGGGACAGATAGTTAGCGTACTTTTGGACATAGCTGTTTAGTAGGAGGGTTAGCAAAACAAAACATTATGTGCTTAAAACATAAAATTTGTTGTGTGTGTATTTAACTGTCCGTTTTTGGTAAAGTTTTATTTAATTTGGGGATTGGTCGTTATAGATAACTCTGCTTATCTTAAAGCAAATTTGTTGATAAATAGATGATAAATAAATAATAGTAAATATCATAGGACAAATGGACAATATTACACAAAATTAAATAAACGTATACTAGTCCTACACTAATTTAAATTAAAGCTTGTTTTGTGGATAAATACTAGTACTAAGCGACGATTAAAAAGTGATTCAAAGTTTTTTTTTATTAACTATAATTAATTAAAAAAAAGATACATTAGGGCCGTTTAAAAAAAAAAACATGATTATGTATGTTTTATTGAGGAAATATTTTGTCCCAACAATTTACACAGTTTTTTCGAACTTTCCATTCCGTTACCACCATACATAACGTATGAAAAAATGGTAACAGAATAGAAAAAACCTAGGGACTCCTATCAAGATAGAAAAAGCTCGCAGAACAGAATCTAATTGTATAAGAACATACTGTGCATATGTATTTTCTTATGTGCTGTTTATTTGTAACTTTTAACATGATTTTCATTCTATTCTGAATGAAAATCATGGCCAATATTAAAATAGCCCATTAAAGAATGACCAATGAAATAATTATCATAGAGCATCTACAGAAAAGATAAGAAATAATTACAAAGGTATAAAAAATCATTCCATAGTCATCTGCACAGTATTTTCTTACAAAATTATATTCTATTCTGTGTACGGGATAAATTGTATAACATAATGCAAAACAGCAGAAACTCGACTTGATAACGTCATTAACTTTAAGCTCGCACACCGAATGCATATGCCTTTTAAAAGGCACTGTACCGTATAAGGAAAAAACCTTTCTAAAGGAGGATTTCGTCACGTATTTCATTTCAAATCTTTTCCACTACCATGGGACTGCATTGTCGCTTATGCACTGACCTATCCTCTTCATCATCATCATATCAGCCGAAAGACCTCCACTACTGAACATAGGCGTCAAAAATTGCCACAATGACTGGTCCTGCGTCACCTGCATCCAGTGGACTCCTGCGTCTTCCGGTACGAAGCCGCCACTCGAGAACCTTTCCACCCGGTCATCGGTGTTATGTTATGACGAGGAAGAAGAAAAATGATTAGCCATCTGTTACAGCACGATCATTTCATGCAAAACATCATAGATGGGGTTCTATGATAAATGGAAAGAGAGGGAGAGGAACACCAAGGAAAAATTATGTGAACCAAGTGACGGAGCATGTAGGGATCGGTTCGTCCTAGGATAGGCCTCTGTTTTTTTTTTATATTGGCACAACAAAGTGGCTCCACTCCACCTGATCGTAAGTGAAAAGTCGAGCCCAAATTGCGGCGCCAACGAACAGGAGACCAGCAGTAACCTGTCAGTTGCCACCGCCTTGCTGGCCCGCTAGGTGCTTCTTCACGCTTCGTTTAAAGGGTCCCTTATACGTAAGAGGAAACACATGCGCCGGATCGACGAATATGGAGAACGCATCACCAAGTTGCACCGACAAGAGCCCAGCTCTTGTTTTGACGGCAGAACTGTGGTATGTTTTGGAGGGGCGTTTGGCCGGAATTGAGTTGACTGTCGAGCATTTGATGAACTCATTCACCCCATTTTCCGTTGCTAGAGCTCACAGATGTCATATATACCATAGATCAAGCAAACGTATCTACTTAGCATATCAAATGAACTCAGTAAAATCTACTGGGTTGTCCGTCTTTAATCGCAACTTGCAGCTTTAAGACGTCAAATTTTGTAAGTTGTAGTGAACAAAAACATTAATAATGCCTCCTTAAATAATATTAATTGCAACAACACAAAAAAATATGAATACTCGAGAGCCTGAGACATATTTAAAATCATAGGCAAGTAACAACTTCAGTACAAAATCTGACACGCTCGGCCGCCATACAAATGAATGAACTTGTTTCTTCTATCCAAATCTAATTCTGTGCTAGAGCTGCAGTGTTCCCCCATTACTTTCTTCTAGCTTCCTGGTTTTCGTCCAGAACTGTGGTAAGGATGTTGCTTCAATGAGATGCGTTCTGAAGCGCACAGCGACATTTAATTTTGCTCTTCAATGGAACCGAGTCCTTTAAAAAGGTCTTTTTTCTTTTGAAACGAGCGTAGTCATAGACTGTTTTCTTCTGTATTAATTTATGTTTTAAAATGAAAATGAAAACAAACTTTCTGGTTTTATTCTTTTCATTATGGTTTTGGTAAATACGCGCATGTATTTCAGAGGTTCATCATCATTAGCCTATCTCAGTCCACTGCTGGACGTAGGCCTCTCCTATTAACTATACGTATAGCCGTATAGACGCATAAGGAGGTAAATGCCCATAATCGCCTCGTTGGGCAAGCGGATTGGCGATCGCAGTAATGTGTCCACTATGATGACGATATGATGATCCTGTTACTTGCCATCTTAAAACACCTAAACATTTCTTCAACAGTGGCCGATTGGTTCTCTTCTTATCTTCAGGATCGTCATCAGGCGGTCCGGGCGGGCAATGGTCTTTCCGATTGGTGTGAACTGACTTCTGGAGTTCCTCAGGGTGGTATCCTGTCTCCTCTTCTTTTTTCCGTGTTCATAAACCTAGTCACTCCCAGCATCCAATGTTCTCACCATCTATACGCTGATGATTTGCAAATATACACACAAACTGATCCTGGTAGGTTGGAACAAGCGATTGGCAAAATTAACTGTGACTTGGCTAATATTTCTGTATGGTCTCAAAATTTCGGCATCAAAGTAAATCCAACCAAGTGTCAAGCCATTGTTCTTGGAAGTTCTCGCTTGCTCTCTTTAGTGAACTTAGCACAGCTGACACCGATTATGTATGAGGATGTTGTAGTTCCTTTCGCGTCAGAAGTGAGAAACTTGGGGTTAATTATGGACAGTGGTCTAACTTGGGCCCCACAGGTGTCTGACGTTTGTCGTCGGGTAACCAACATGCTGCGCTCTTTTTATAGGTTGAAGCACTTCCTGCCAGTTAGTACGAAAACTCTCCTTATTCAAGCGTTGGTGTTGCCCGTTATTGATTATGGCGATGTGTGCTACTCAAATATTAGTCAGGAACTTTTAAACAAATTAGATAGGCTGTTGAATTCGTGTATCAGATTTGTTTATGGGCTCCGAAAGTACGATCATGTGTCGGAATTCCGCCGTAAACTTAAGTGGCTACCAGTTCGCGAGCGCAGGTCATCTAGAACACTCTGTATGCTTTATACCATTCTTTTCGACCCAGCCGCACCAGAATATCTAAAGTCTAAATTTTCATTTGTCACACCGCGTCCTGGCTGCGAACTTCGCATGTCTCGGCGTCTTAAACTCTCCATTCCCCTTTACCGCACAGGATTTATGTCCAACTCTTTCGCCCTTCAGGCCATTCGTCTCTGGAACGATCTCCCTCTAGTAATTCGTCAAGAGCAGAGCAAATTTTCTTTTAAACGTAAATTACGTGAACATCTGCTTCGCGTACATCAAGGGTCATAGTGGGTGTTATGGTTGTGCATGGGTACATTGTTTTTATTATTATGTTTTTTATGTATATATGTAAATATATGTATGTATTTTATACGGTAAACAAAATATTACTTGTTTTGTGACTTTAATGTTTATTTCTCTTTTTATTTATTCCGCACCAAATGTAAGTTTTCTGTTTGACCCAATGGTTGACTGGTAGAGAATGCCTTAAGGCATTAAGTCCGCCATTTGTACTTTTATTTTTTTGTAACTGTGCAATAAAGGTTAAATAAATAAATAAATGACGCTGCTGCCCATCATCAATCTTATAGAATGGTCAGTGACACTTTAATCCCTTAGTCGACTCTTACGACACCCGCAGGAAGAAATTACACTACATTATTACATACATACAACAAATTTACATACAATACATTTGTCAGTATTCTTACTGCCGTCACCACACGGCAGATCAGATCGGCAGATTTCAGAGGTTAGTGGTATAATATTCCATGGCTAAACTATAACCATAAACGCTTTCTAACTTATCAAGCCGTTAAGTATTATTTGTTCCTTTCGGTCTTATAGGCATTTTGATAACAAGATAAAGGTGGATTTAGACCAAACGAGCAAAGGCTCATTCTATCCCCTACTCTATGAACTTCGTTCGTTACACAAAACGTGATTCTTCGAAATTCGTTGATTTCGTAGAGTTGGGGATAGAATGAGCATTCGTTCGGTCTAAATCCACCTTTAGAATGCGTCGCTGTGTCTCTGTCTAATTACTTTTTCTCTCCTTCCGTGAAACTGTTCACGTGATGGCCTCATCAGAAGACCGGGGTGCTTAGCCAAGTTGCCAATCGCTGACGCTTAATCGGCAATCGTAAACGAAAGGCTAACTGTCTTTGTCGCACTAATATGAAAGAGTGACAGAGAGGGAAAACTACGATACGCTACTAAGCGCTAGCGCTTGGCTACTTGGCTAAGCAGCCTGAGCTAGCAACACGCTGAGATGAGGCCATTTCGAAGCGTACACTTTATTATTTGTATTTTTCTTCTTTGTTTCTCTATATTGTGATTGACGAATAAAATTATTTCCAATTCTATTTCTTTCCTTATAATTCTGAGTAGAGGTATTCTATCTTTCATTTTTAATGAGTAAGTATTGTATTATTTGGAAGACAATTTAAAATAAAATCACAAAAAGTATTCATTAATATAAGATTATCTCAGTTTTCTGTTGGACATAGGCAGGGACCGGAACCGTTATTTTCTCCATACAAAAAGAACGGTTCATTTTTCGTTCTTCGGTATATAAATCGTAAGTTACTGGAGTAATTTAAAAATGTTATTGTAAATTACATAAAACATTGAGCAGTACATAAAGAGTATAAAACATTAAAAAATATTGGGCTATTTCGAGGTTTTTGTAAAATACCGGTTCCGGTCCTAGGATATAGGCCTCCCGTTATGGACGCATGAGTGTCCCAAATCACCACGCTAGGCAAGGGGGTTAGTGATCGCAGTAGTGTGCTATGCTAAAACTGTTGGCCAACGTCAATCTCCAAAAGAATAATTGTCACTGACCACAGAATTAGATTTGAATAGAAGAAACAAGTTCATTCATTTGTATGGCGGCCGAGCGTGTCAGATTTTGTACTGAAGTTGTTACTTGCCTATGATTTTAAATATGCCTCAGGCCCTTGAGTATTTATATTTTTTTGTGTTGTTGCAATTAATATTACTTAAGGAGGCATTATTAATGTTTTTGTTCACTTCAACTTACAAAATTTGACGCCCGAAAGCTGCAAGCTGCGATTAAAGACGGACAACTCAGTGGATTTCACCGAGTTCCACTGAGTTTGCTTGATCTATGGTATATATGACATCTGTGTCACTGACACTTCAATATCTTCTTTGGCTGTTACGGCATCCACGGGAAGAGTTAGTTGGCTGCAACATATATTATGTATTCTTACCGTCACTATGTGGCTTAATTAATTCAAATAGGTACAAAGTGTAATTCATTTTACTATCCTACTGGTTCTCCCTTAATATAACCACAGTAAAAATTAGGTTTTTAGAATATTCTTATAATACCAAATTGTTAGGATTACATAAATCCTTTTATGTCTTTTTGCTGTCAAAAAGAAAAGCATTGAACTGCGAAATGTCTTTTGAAAAAACTTAATAGCAATTTTCTAGAACGCTTTACTTTGATAATGTTTTTATATCTAGATTAACGTTAGTCATGTGTAAAGTCTGTTTTAAAATAGAAAAGTGCCTGAGGTTGATAAAAATGACAATTCAGGGTTCACTAATATGTAGCCCAAAATGTTATGGTATATTATCACTTCCTAAACTATATTTCCCATAGTTGCATTTGGTAGAATTATCACACGGCAAACCAACGTTATGCGGACTTATCTTTCGCGTAATAATATATCATGTTCCAACTAAACCTAACTTAGTTTGCTAAATGAAAATTCATCCAAATAAGGCTGCGTTTCCACCAGATATGTGCGAGGATGTGTTTCCATACAAATGACACCTCGCTCGAGTCATTAACAGGTGTCATTTGTATGCAAACACATCCTCGCACATCTCTGGTGGAGAACTTATGGCAGATGTTTCTTTTGGCATACCAACATTTTACCCAATTATTTGCTAACTTGTAGGCTGCGTTTCCACCAGAGATGTGCGAGAATGTGTTTCCATACAAATGACACCTCGCTCGAGTCATTAACAGGTGTCAAAAATATTTCGACTAAGTACTGATTTTTCAATCTCCAGTTAGCACTATCTGTCAAATAAATGTTAGCTCTATCCTTTTTTGGCTGATGACCTGAGATAAGGATAGCATTAATTATAACTAACGGATACTTTTAACTGAGGATTGAAAAAGCAGCCCTAAATAGCAGTACACCCACTATAATAACGCTGCTACTCATCACCAATCTTTTATGAACGAATGGTCAGTGACACTTCAATCCCTTAGTCAGCTCTCCTCTTCTTGGGAAGAGATTTACCTCACCTGTTATGAAATGCAAATACGCGATATGCAGTTATATGCATTTGCATCTAAAACTCACGTTTACTAAGCTTCCAGCATTTTCGGATCCGTATTTCGACGAATATTTGAAAAAGGAAATACCCTTTTTAATCCGGCTTTGAGGCTAAAACTAGGGTTGCCACCCGTACTATAATGTATAGTATCGTACTATATTTTACTCGAATGTGCTATAAAATATACGAAATCAATATAGTACGTAAAATACTATATTTTTATTACATCTTCAGCAGCTTCAATTTTGTAAGTGTTTGTAATTTCGAGAAGGACCGAATTCGCGTAATGCGCGGCAACTACACTTTAACTCTCAATCTGACACTAGGTGTACAGACTGTGTACTATTTTTTTTCCTCACTTTCCCTGTAAGTACATTTTTTTTACATTTTATAATCTAAAATCTTTATTTGATAAACTACATTAAAACCATTAAGTTAATTAAAAAATACCTAAATAATACAAAATCTGACGCATTTATAAAAATAAAACACTTAAACCTATGAAATATTTATAATAATACTATTTTGCCTTAAAAAAAGAGGTGGCAACCCTAGCTAAAACTGTATTAACGATTTTGATACTTGTGCCTTGGAGATAAGTTGTAAAATGTATACAAAGTATTGAAATAATTTATTTCTGAGACACAGTAAAAAGGGCAAAGCAGATAATGTCAGTATACAAAAGAAATAGAAAAGGTGCCACGAAATGGTCTCATCCACACATGTCATATACACCATAGATCCAGCAAACGTATCTACTTAGCGTGTCAAATGAACTCGGTGAAATCCACTGAGTTGTCCGTCTTTAATCGCAGCTTGCAGCTTTCGGACGTCAAATTTTGTAAGTTGAAGTGAACAAAAACATTCATGATGCCTCCTTAAGTAATATTAATGGCAACTACACAAAAAAATATGAATACTCAAGGGCCGGAGACATATTTAAAATCATAGGCAAGTAACAACTTCAGTACAAAATCTGAAACGCTCGGCCGCCATACAAATGAATGAACTTGGTTCTTCTATCCAAATCTAATTCTGTGGTCTCATCTCAGCATGTTGCTGATCTTCCGATGAGACCCTTAAGTGAAAGATTCACGACGGGTATCATGACATAACATACAACATGACGAGAGTGACGTCACGGACGGTAACATACACTGACAAGCTCGTGCTTTTTTTTTATCACTATCCCGAATAGTTTAGTAGTTTGCTGCAATATAAGTATCGAAGTGTTTACTGTTGTGCTCTGAACTTGTGAGAGTGTGCGCAGTCTGTTACGCGCTTGTGCTAGTGCCATTTGATAGGGTTTATTTAGCCCTTATCATTGTGTGACTTTTTTGCATAGTGGGTAGGAGTGGAAAACAAACAAACATTTATCAGCCGACTGTTTTATTACTACTACTGGATTTAAATATTTACAAAATAAACATAATCAACTTTAAAAAACATTTAAACTGGACATTAAAACATAGTGTTTCTTACTTACTACATCTTACTTTAATTTCGCCTAGACTGTCATTTACTTTTGCGCCATCTCTCGGTAATCTAAGAAACTAACAACTGTGTCGATCGATCGTGAGGACAATGGTTAGCTGTGCAGCGGCTTGCGGTAAACCGCTGGGGTCGACAGGTGTCGCTAAGTGCGCCTGCAATCTTGTCTATCACAAGACCTGTGTAGGTTTGGGGGTCAATGCCCGTGTCAGCCCTAACTGGGTATGTCCCGTATGTAAGGCGGCGGCCCCTCGGCATGACAACACCGACACGCCGGTGAAGCCCAGCGGGGCCTGCGAGGACGACGCGCCGCTCGACATCGCCGAACAGTTGCGCTTGCTGCGGGTCGACTTCGCCTCCGTACGCGACGAGGTCGTCGGTCTGCGCCGAGAGGTGGCGGGGCTGAACGGCCTGATCGGGAGTATCGCCGGCCGTCTGGACGTCGTCGAGGAGAGGGTCAAGCGTCTCGAGGAGAGGATGGAGGAGCGGCCCGTGGCCTCCGCCGACGGCGAGTTGGCGGCGACCGTCGCCGATTTAAAACTGCAACTCTCCGACCGCGAGCAGGACCTCCTCCTCGGCGACGTGGAGATCACCGGTATCCCGGAGCAACCGGCCGAGTCCGCATCGCACTTGGTATGCCTAGTCGCCACGAAGCTCGGCGTCGAGCTCGACACGCGCGACATAGTGTTCGCGGAGCGGGTGGGCGCGCGCCGCCAGCGGGAGGTCGCGGCGGGGGCGCGGAGCCCGGCGGGTGACGCGGAGGGTGCCGCCGGGCGCCCGCGGCCGCTCGTCGTGCGCCTGGCGAGGCGCGAGCCGCGCGCGGACCTGCTGCGGGCGGCGCGCGTGCGGCGCGGGGCGGACACGAGGGACTTCGGCCTGCAGGGCGGCCCACACAGGTTCTATGTAAACGAGCGGCTCACTAGGCAAAACAGGTCGCTCTTTTACCTCGCTCGACAGGAGTGCAAGCGGTCGGAATGGCGTTACCACTGGACGAGGGACGGGCGAGTCTATGTACGTCGCGACAAAGACTCTCCTGCCCACCGTATTCGGGCCGAATCCGATATCGGAAAGGTTTTTCCCGGTACCGTCGGTTGCTGAGTGATAGTCGTATCGTAGTATTAGTTTTGGGTTTGAAGTATTGCGACGTTGGTTTTTATCATAATTTTTATCATAATGTAACAGTCAGTAAAGTGTGTACGTTTTTCACTTCATTGAGGGGCAAACAAAAAAATGTTCATTATACAAATTGGCTTCACAAATTTACTTTTAAATCTAAATGGATATATAATCATAAATTAAAATATCAGCTTGATCTAAAATTGAGTATATGTAGTTATTATAATATTATAAGTCACTTAAGTTAAGTTTGTTCAATGCGGGTTCCTTAGGCACGAACCATGACGACTTCATTGCGGCGGTTGTTCGGTGGGATGTCGACGTCCTGGCTGTCAACGAGACGTGGTTGCGTCCAGGACAGGACGAGAGGGCGCCAGTAGTCCCCGGGTACAGGTTGCGTCATACACCTCGACCGCTAAGTACTCGATCACGTGGTGGGGGAGTTGGTTTTTATATTAAACGTGGCGTGAACGTCCGCACTTGGTGTCACCCTGTCGACCCGATACACGGTAGCGTCGAGCAAATGTGGCTGACCTTGACCCTCAACGGAAAGAAGCTTGTAATTGGAACCGCATATAGGCCACCTTGGATGGACACTGATTTATTCTTCGACGCCATTTCAGATACCGTTAGTTCGATTCCTGAATTCGACCATATAGTTATACTAGGAGATTTCAATATTAATTTATTAGGCAATGACATAAAAGTAGCAAAATTAAATAATTTCTTGACATGTTTTAAATTAACGCTATTAGTGTCACAACCAACTCATTTTACTGATACAAGCCAGACCCTAATAGATATAGTATGTACAGACATGCGAGCAAAACAAATAAGTGTAGATCACGTGGGTTCACTCTATGGGCATGGTTTGGTGGTGTGTGAATTTACTGTCAAAATTGAGAAAGTAAAGCCAATTCAAGTAACTTTTAGGCCTATAAAAAATATTTGTATGGAGAGCTTTAACTCAGACTTGCAGAGCGTGAGGTGGGACTTAATATCGCGGTTAGAGGATGTTAATGATATGGTGTCAGCATTCAACTCTGTTATGATAAGTATATTTGATTTGCACGCACCTGTTAAGTCAGTTAAAGTTACAGATCGCTCTTACCCGTGGATAACCGACACAATCAAGTCAATGATGCGGCTGCGTGATAAAGCAGCAGCAGACTACCATAGAAGCCACTGTGAAATTAAAAAGAGCTATTACAAAGACCTGAAATCCGTAGTCACAAAAGCATTGTACTCCGAAAAAGCTTGCTATTTCAAACATAATATAAACCACAAAATTCATGATCCTAAGTCATTATGGAAACACCTTAGAAGTACCCTGACACCTAAAAAAAACACTGAATTACCATCCTTTTTTAATGATCCGGCAATTATAAATGACCATTTTTTAAATGTACCGGGTAATTCAGATATAACAATATCATGTTTGACTTATTATGAATTCAATAGATACTGTGATAGCATATTTCATTTATAGCCAATTAGCTTGGATCATTTAATAAAAGTTGTCAGAACGTTGAAATCAAATGCTGAAGGCTGGGATGGAATCAATCTGACCATGTTAATGTCAAGTTTTCCATACTCTATAGAAGTTATTAAAAACATAGTGAATCAGTCTATCATTACATCTACCTTCCCTGACCAATGGAAGTTAGCAATAGTACAGCCACTGCCTAAAACCACAAATCCTACAGAGTTGAAAGATCTGCGAGCTATTAGCATCTTACCATGTCTATCAAAAATTTTGGAAAAGGTGGTGTGTTCTCAATTAAATGCTTACCTGGAAAGTAGCAATATACTGCCAGATACTCAGTCGGGTTTCAGGAAGGGACGAGGTACAGCGACTGCTTTACTGGATGTCACAGACAATATTTTGAATGCTCAGGATCAGGGAATGTGCACTTTTTTGGTACTTCTAGACTTCTCGAGGGCGTTCGATTGTCTCAGTATTGACTTGTTACTATCTAAATTAAGTTATTATGGTTTCGATAGCAATACTCTGAAGTGGTTTGACAGTTATCTGAGTTACCGATATCAGTATGTGAAATTAAGTTATAGTGATGGGTCCTCGTGTAATTCAGATAAAGCTCTTCTCCGTAGAGGCGTGCCCCAGGGGTCGGTGATCGGTCCAATTCTATTTATATTATATACCGCTGATATAAAGTCCCAGATCACACATTGCAAATATCATATCTATGCGGATGATATACAAGTATATATCTCCTGCAAACCATCGGAAGTTGACATTGCAATATCAAAACTTAATCAGGATCTTTCACAAATAACAGCCTGGGCCGATACAAACTGCCTGGTTCTTAATCCTGACAAAACAAAGTACATGGTTTTTGGTACTAAGCAGAGGTTGGCTGATCTTAATCCTGCACTGAATATAATGTTGAGGGATCAACCCATAGACCGGGTATATGAGGCACGAAACTTAGGTCTCTTACTGGACAGTGATCTTCGCAATGAGAAACATGTTGCTAATTCTGTTAGTAATTGTTTCTATAAACTTAAGATATTGTATAAAATTAGACCATTTGTTAGTACAGACTTGCGTATTCATTTAGTAGAATCACTTATTATCTCCAAGCTAAACTATGCCGATGTTGTGTTTGGCCCACGACTGTTAGCAAAAACAAAAAGACTAATTCAGCGAGTTCAAAATGCTTGTGCACGCTTCTGTTTCTCTATTCCGTTGAGGGCCCATGTAACTCCATTTTTAAATAAACATAAGCTCTTAAAAATGCGCCATCGTCGTAAGTTACATCTGGCCTGTCTCGTTTTTGGTGTAATAAAACATAAAGCGCCACCATATCTATTTGACAAGTTGTCATGCGCCAGGTCACACGGAAGACGAAACTACA
>JALPQI010024504.1:0-10377 GCA_025490895.1 Thaumatotibia leucotreta
GTTCATACAACACATATCCTAACCAAATTTCATTACTGTAGCATTTATAGTTTCCGAGCAAATCGGCTGTGACAGACGGACAGATGGACACGACGAATCTATAGGGGTTCCGTTCCTGCCATTTTGGCTACGGAACCCTAAAAAGGTCGTAAGTTTGATAAGGGTCGGTCAAATAATATTTCCCGAACTATAACATTTCTCACTAGTCATTACTTCGAGTCCTGGCGCACAAATGTTCATGCACATAATCCTAGTTATACACAAATAAATTCTAGCTAGCGTCAAATCGAGCTTTTATTTAATGGATATCCATTATTTATAATTAAAACTCAGCACAATATTTTATTACTTACTCAAAATTTAACAACTAATGCACACAATAGTCGATGATACACCAAGGGGATAAGGTACTGTTTTATGTCACGGGCGCGACATTGAATCCTCACCGGTAATTAGTTCACCGCAGTTCTGTTACGGAGCCTTGCAAAGCATTCTCAAAATAGCGGGAATATACTCGGAGACTTCTGAGAATTTTCATGAGAATTTAAGAGTAAGTTCTCATTGAGAATGTTTCGATGAGAACTTATATTAAGACGCCTTAATTTAACTTTAGTTTAATTCAAAGTTTTAAAGATAAAAGTATCATACTTAATTGAAAAAAAGCAATTTAATATAACACCAACCGCGTATATTTTAAATACGTAGATCTTAATATAAAAAATAACGCCAAAACTGACTAGAGTTCAACAACCTTTCAATGGATACAGGATGTTCACAATTTAATTTCCTTTTGTGCTTTGTATCTTCTGTAACATAAATATACACACTTCGTCGTGTGTCTCAAAGTAGAATTTAGTTGTAAAAATGACAATATCGTCCTATTACTGCAAATACTAGCTATGTGCACGTATTATATTATTCGATAATCCTGCCAAAACCTGATTTGTGCAAATAGCTGGTATTTGCAGTAATAGGACGATATTTTCCTGTAATACAGCCACATCTTCAGTAAAATTTGATTTTGAAATGTGGCTATACATATATCAGGCACACGAACACATATCTTGTCTTCATACCACTCGTTGACTGCAACGGAATGTGTTCTTCGACCTTGGACCATACACTCGCTGAAAACCTACGTTGCATCCTTTTCATTACCAACTACTTAAAGAAGGTAACAAGTACAATGACATCCATTTACACTTAGTACATTTACAAGAACACGCCTACTATCGACCTACTAGTCTTATTGAAAGGGTTTCTATTGAACTAAGACTTTAAAATGACAAATACAAGGTATGTCTTTGAGAACTTAAATGTACTGTGGGCTTGGATTACCTTTTGTGCGTCCTCGACCTTGCAATTGTAGATCTAACTTAAGATGAGCTTTGTAAAATAGTTAACATTACTCGTATATCTTTATTATCAAACCGGAATCAGAAAGGGATTCGAAAGTACTGTTGACACAACAAATAACACAACATTTACCAAGAAAAGAGCTGTTTATAGATATATAGATGTAGTGAGTGATTAATTAATCTATTGTCTGTAAGTTTCTGCACTTAAACTATGAATATATGAATATAACTACCTATAAATATATCCTAGATTGACTTAAATACACTGTTGTGTCGACAGTATTTTCGAATCCTATTCTATTCGCGGTATCATAATACTAGCAATGTACAAATTGCAAAACATTCTCAAAATTACGGAAATATACTCGGAAATTTCCGAATTTTCATGAGAATTTATGAGTATAATTTATTTATGAAAAATATTGTATTTCTCAATTGAGTAAACAAAGCATAAACTATACCAAAAAAGGCATGTATATATAACGGTTTTGGCATGATTAGATTGCTTGTAAAATTTAAATTGCCGAGAACATTCTCTATGGAAGTTTTGCAACTTATGAAACTTCTCCTCAGTACATTGCTAACCTATAACAATCTTCGGGGGAGGCCTATGTTCAGCAGTGGACGTCTTTCGGCTGATATGGTGAAGATACCATTCGTCAGTGAAAAAAAAAATGTAATCAAACCTATAACCTAATCACGAACTTTTAAAACCTAATCTTGATTTTATCACGAACTAAAAACTTTAAACCTTGAGTTCACATACAGTTTTAGTTTAAATCATTGATATTTATTAGCATTAACGAAAAAAAATATTTGGCCAAATCGTGCGATTATTTTATTTTTTACTGTACGAACTGTCATTTGTGACAACAACGTTATACAGTAAAAAAAACACCTTGGAAATCCTGCTTAAAATCGATTTTATTATTAAAAGCGATTGCCTAGTATCTATTTATTTTATATTTTACATCTTATTTTATTCCCTGGGTTAGTTTAGTAATATTAATGCTAAAGCGAATTTGCTTGCTTATTTACATTTTGTCTCTGACAACATGTAGCATAATATACACGTTGCTCGTGAGCATTTCGAAAGATTTTAATGCTGAATTCCTGAGCATATTTAGAGTGTTACATAAAATTTCCTGAATTCGGCTTGGTTCCAGAGATAATAAACCTTTTTTTGAAAAAGTTTTTCGACGTAATTCGTCATAAAACTTCTTTTTGATTACAATTCTACCACAATGCGTTCTAATATTACCACACCTTTTGCCTGACAATCAAAAAATAAGAATATACTTGACGAGAAAAACGAGTCTATAAAAAAAAAATATTTCAAAAATTATTTATTACAAATTGTTGTTAAGATACAAAGTATTGGATATGTTAAAAAGTATTCAAAAAGTAAAAAAAAAAGGATTTTTTTTGTGGAATTTGACATTAGGTCTCATAATATTTTTTTGTTTATTTTGATGTCTAGAATGCATAGTTAAAATCTTTCGCAATGCTTGCGAGCACTGTGGCTCTTCAAATAAAAAAACTTAAAATTCAGTTCAATTCAACTAGCATTTCACTTCAATTGTTAATTTGAACTAAGCAATTTTTCACTGTCTCATATTAGATCAACAAAATTCCCTACCATGACGTACTAATACGGTTCAGTTTAGGTCGAAAGAAAGGGATAAGGCTATACGAGTCGTATGTCTGTCCCTTTCCCTGAACCTAAACTGAATCTCATTAGTACGTTATGGTAACCCTCTTTTGTTTTAGTTTCCACTTCACCAATCCGATTGCACAGGGCAATGACCTTACGTTCGCACGATATTGGCATATCTTAGGCACGACCGAGATTTATCGTCTACACAATGTTGCCACGTCCAGTGTTTTTCATCTGCTGTGTCTAGTAGTTTTGATGAAAAGGAAGGTCAAGTTAAAGTGGTGTCTTTAAAAAATTGCGAAGATGAATTCGCATTAAGACTTAGGTGCGATTTAGGGAAAATGTTCTGGCTAATATTGTTTGTGGAATAGCATAACTAAAACAGTCTGGACGACTAATCAAAAATGTATGAAAATCTGGTTACAAAAATTATATTTATTTTTCTAACATTCTGTAGTCACACCTATGGATGAATTTTTACTACGGGACCGACATCCAATTCGAGAAAAATCGATACAAACCCTGAGACAGTCCTTACATTAGTAGGCAGAAATGGCAATTCACATTCTTAGACTAAAACACAGAAAAAGTTTGTAGGTACTAAATGAGTAGGAAACATCTTATTTATTTATTTTATTTTCATATTAGCAAGGTTAAACCTAATGCAACAGTGTCTTAACTAATCTTGAATGCTTATCTAACAACTATGCTTATCTTCAACTTATTTTACGGTCAAAATTCTTTTCGTTGTCTTATTTTGTGTCCCTTAAAAACGTGACGCAGTGGTGATGTTTGTATGAATGAGATGATGACTTATTGTTTTGTTTTCAATTTCTGATGTACCTGTATTAAAATCTAGCGTGAAAAATAAATACGTGTGTATCGGATTTTTTAATATACTAAATCAAAACAGCAACTAAAAGTGTGACTAGGGTGGTATGAAACAAGGCAACGAAAATAATTTTGAAGTAATTGCTGATATATTTAATAACTTAAGCCATAAAACTACAATAGCTTAGTCTCAAGGTGACGTTCCAAAATTATGACATTCGACACATTGGTAAAATACTACTACTAGTTATTGAAGCTTTATTCCCCTGGCATTTCGCCTTGTATTAGGCCTGTCCAACTAGCGCGTTCGGTTCGATCTAACAGTCACCCCAGGATGCTTAGCCAAGTTGCAATCGCTAACGCTTAGTAGCGTATCGTAGTTTTTCCTCTCTGTCACTCTTTCATATTAGTGCGACAAAGTCAGTTAGCTGCCTTTCGTTTACGATTGACGATTAAGCGTTAGCGATTGGCAACTTGCAGGGAACATACCCATACTACGTGACCCTTTTCTAAGCGTTTTTTGAAATAAAATCAATTTTACAGTTAATTAACTTAAACTTTAATACTTCAAAACGATTGCCATACGTATTATTACCCATTTTCGTAAATGCCTGGGTCAAAGTAACACACTGTATAACATTTCTCGCTTCCTTTGGCCTCAGGAATATGGTGTTAAATTTTTCCTTTTCACACCACCTATTCGCATACGGGCCTTTTCTTCCTTGCTGGGGCGGATCAAAGTGGCACTTTTCTGTTCAAGGACTTTCTATTGCCAGCCTAAAAAATTATAATGAAATATGAAAATAAACAGAATCGATTATTTGCATAAATATTAAATATGTGATATATCTTTTATTTTTCTCATAGGTGTTGTGAAAAGCAGTAACTATGTGTCACACGGTATCAAAATTATTTCGTCTTGGGCGTTACTAACGCTTGAATCCTTCATTACGCTCAGGATTCAATATACGCCCACGCCGGAAATATACCATTTTGATCCCTTGTGACACAATCTATTTCCTCATAGGCACCTGTATAAGGAAGTCCTAGCAAAATGACACAACCAAGGTCACTATTTCGTGTCACCAAATTAAACCGTTAACACATTTTCGCATCAAGTTGGAAGACCGCAAATCCTCGCTGTCGACCACAAAGTCACGATTGTAATGCTAAATTAAGTTATAATTATAGAATTAAGCTGTTAGGCCATCTGAAACCTAGCAGTAACTCTTTTACCTAGCGATTATCTATTTTTAGTATAAGTATTCAAATTTATATTTATTTTCTCTGATTGACGTAACTCGAGATCGAAGAGCATATTATTTCCTCGCACAACGTATCAGCTTCGTGATACTAAAACCTCCCTCTAGAATCACTCTTTGAAAAAAACTCATCAAAATCGTTGCGTAGTTTTAAAGACTTAGAGTGAAGACACATTTATCAGCATGCTTACGCATTTTGTCTATAGAAAAGATAGTTTAGTATGGGAAAATTATAATTTAGTATGGGATCCCGTCCCGCTTTCCGCACGCGTACACATGTTTATGCGTTTCTTACTAAACGGCCAATTTCTTTAGAAGTTTAGACAAAATGCGTACGCATGCTGGTATATGTGTCTTCACCCTTAAGCTTACATAGATGGACGGAGAAAGCGACTTTGCTTTATACTATGTAGTGATGAATAATGATAATGCACTGCCTAAAAATGTTCACATAACGCACAAATTTCACTTTTATATGATATACTCGCACACGCAAAAAAAAGTATAATTATGTGCAATTCTCAACAAAATTGCACGTTTAAATCATGTCTTCGACATTGATAAAAATTGGTAGCCTGGTAGTTTCAATGATACTCAGCAATAATCTAATAATAATCAACTTAATACTCAATTATTTATTGCACGTAATGGTTATATTAAGATCCAACAAAATGTTTCAAAATGTTTATATAAAGGTTCCTTTTTTGTTACCAATAATGTATAGGAATTTGGTAACAAAGAAGCAATGTTTCATACAAACATTTTGGGAAATGCTCTTACGTGCATTTTTAGTGAATTATTTTATTCTCATGAATATTTTCTTTTTTCAGGTGCTTTTAGTGAAACAATAGAAATGGAATCCTCAAGAAAGGTAAGTCCCATCAGATAATAATTCCTCCTATCTCCTGAACATTATACAGCGTGTGTATTTTATACGGGCGAATAATTAATCCTGCTATAATATCTGATCCTAAGAATCATATAAGATAATCATTTCATTAAATTTTGTTGTTAATTAGGTGTAATGATTTTTCCAAAGTGCAACCCAGCAGCAATCTACGCCGTCCAACTAACATGACACTCGTATGACGTTTAGATACTTATGTCTAAGTTTATATTTATGGTAGCAGTATTTTTTAATTTTATAAAACTTAACTCAGTTTAAATTAACATGTTATGAATTTTTGTGGTCCGTAATAAATGTCTTTTTAAATTTATATCCTTACCCCCTTATACATAAGCCTTTGTTAACTTAATAAGCCGCTAATAATTGTTTGTCCCTTTTGCTCTTGTGGACACATTGTTAAGACCGAAAGGGACAAACAATTATTAGCGGCTTGTTAAGTTAACATTAACGTTTATGAATAAGGGGGTTATAAAATAGCCACGGGAACGGGAGTAGTATATTCTGTCTGACAATATCTGTTAGTAAAGAAGGCGGCAATTTATTTTTCTATGGATAGTCAACTCTTTGCGCTATTTTTTTTTATTTTTACTACTGACTGAAACAATAAACAAATAAATAGATATTTTGAGATATCTGACACAACTCTACCTAGTTCCAGAAGGCTTGTGTGTACCAAGCGACGATATACATTACATAATAGATAGATAGATACATAATTTTAATGCTGAATTCCTGAGCATATTTAGAGTATTTAATGTAACATAAATTTCCTGGATTCGGCTTGGTTCCAGAGATAATTAACCTTTTTTCGGAAAAAGTTTTTCGACGTAACTCGTCGGAAAACTTCTTTATGATTACAATGCTACCACAACGTGTTCTAATATTACCACACCTTTTGCCTGAAAATCAAAAAAATAAGAATAGACTTGACAAAAAAACCTGACCCTAAAAAAACATTTAAAAAAATAATTTTTACAAATTGTTGTTATGATAAAAAAGTATTGGAAATATTAAAAAGTATTCCAAAAGTCTTAAAAAAAAGTTTTTTTTTGTGAAATTTGACAATTGGTCTCATAATATTTTTTGTTTATTTTGATGTCTAGAATGCATAGTTAAAATCTTGCGGTTTCCTCGCGAGCACTCTGTATAGTACAGATACTTAAATACATAGACAGCCACGACCAAAGAACAAATATTTGTGATAAATAACAAATAACGAATGAGAGATTATTCGATAGAGTACAAAAACCAATAGCTGCATAATCATAAGCTTCCGAAAGGACAGTTCTCAGTATTGTTCGTACTTCGTACGGAACCATTGACTCGGCACAATGGGAAACAATGACGTTTGTATAGGTTCAAATTCTTTGTGCCTTGTACCAACTGTGATTAATGTCGTTTGGTTTTTTAAATCTAAATTGTACAAGGTTGTTTTACAACATTCTTACATTATCAGCCTATATCAGCTGGACGTAGACCTCTCCTATTAACTATGCGTATAAACGCATTAGGAGGTAAATGCCCATAATCGTCACGCTGGGCAAGCGGATTGACGATCTCAGTAATGTGTCCACTATGATGACGCTGCTGCCCATCAATCTTGTAGAATGGTCAGCGACACTTCAATCCCTTAGTCGATTCTTACGACACCCGCAGGAGGAGTTGGGGTGGTGACAAATGTATTCTTACTGCCGTCACCACACGTATGGACACATTAGGAGGTAAATGTCTATAATCGCCAATGGGCTAGTGGATTGGCGATCGCAGTAGTCTGTCCATTATGCTGCCCATCGTCAATTTTATACCTAATAAAGGTGCGTTCAGACAAAGCAAGCATTCGCTGTTTTATCCCCCACTCTAAAATTCAACCAATCACGTTTTGTGTAACGATCGAATTTCGTAGAGTAGGGCGGTAGGATAGCGAATGCTCGTGTGGTCTGAATGCACCTTTAGCAAGAGTAGGCTTACGATGGTACCGCTTTATCCATTTATCGTTCTACGCATCACTTTCGCACTTGCAAACTTGTTAGAACGTGACGGCAACGACAATTAAACACTGGGCCATCATAAGGCTACTTACTAGTCAGTGACACTTCAATCCCTTAGTCGACTCTTACGACACCCACGGGAAGAGTTGGAGTGGTAACAAATGTATTCTTAAGGCCGTATCACTGCACGAGCCGATTCGCACTTCGCAGCTTTTTTAAATTTTACTCTTTCACCATCATGGAACACTATGCAGCAGCATGGAATGTTGTGCTAGACTTCACAATTTATAAAGCTCCTTAAAAAAAACTTGAACGCATTTTTTAAATAATGGTCTTTTTTGCGGCAGACCAAAAATTTAGGCATAGCTAAATTAAAATGTATGGCAACCTTTTTTTTCTACCACCTTTTTCTACTGATTAAACTGGCTTGTCAGACTATATCTGTCACTAGTTGCATAAATCGGCATTCGATATTAAAAAGCAATTGTATTGTCTATAACTAATTGCGAGATTTGTCAACGAATCTGTATGATTAAGTGTCGTAACAATCAAACACAATAGTACGAGCTGAAATCAGCGAAAAAACAAATTACAGTCTGGCCAGCCGCCTTGTCATAAAAAAAAACCGGCCAAGAGCATGTCGGGCTATGCTCAGTGTAGGGTTCCGTAGTTATTCAAAAACTGCTGGGCAGATTAGGTATGTCCGCAATAGTTTTATTTTTAAGTATTCTATAAGCCCACTATTCGTGATTTTCTTCATATTTTTTGGGCCTACGGATCAAAAGTTAGTATAATATTGACTTTAGAAAAAAACTTTCTTGTAAGACCCTTATTCTTTTTAAGAGACCTATTCAATGATACCCGACACTATAGCAAATTACAGCAATTAAAAAAGCATCCCGACTTCACTTTGTTGGGGAGGTACCCCAAAAAAAATATTTTTCTAGTTTTTATTGTACCCCTTTGATGGCATATTTAGGCTTTCCTACATAATATAATCGCTACGCTGGGCAAGCGGATTGGTCATAGCAGTGTACCAGTGTGTAGTATTCGAAAAAAAGAAAGGTTTCAATTGGGCGTATCATTTGAAAAGATTCTAGTTTTTTCAAACAATCGCGATACAGGATGACCCCACAAATATTTACTTTACGTCACCAAATAGGTCTTACGTCAGGTTGCATCGCACTGCAATTTTGTTCCGTATAACGCTTTCGGTGAGGCATGGATGTACTTAGAGGTCAGTTTTGTGCGAGTTGAGGTCAAATATCCAGATTTTATTGAGCAGCCAAAGTATGTACAAAGAAAAATAGTGGTGATCCATTTAACCTTTAGATCGATAAATCAAAAAAAAAATGTTTTTAACACCATACATTAAATAAGGACTACCTACCGCTTTTGAGCATTTTTTGTCCATTTTCATAATTTCGAATTTATGGGTAAATTTTGGGTTATTTCTACTTAGAAACACGAAATTTTTGGATATTTTTGTTTCCTCTTTCGATCTCAAAAGGGAACAAACATTTCCACACATTTTTGGAAAGTGTGTGGAATATGGTAACAAAATTGGTAAAATCCATGGGACATTTTTCTTTCCCATTGGGATCAAAAGAGCCCCATTTTAAGTAGAAATAACCCAAAATTTTACCATAAAATCAAAATTAATAAAATGGATAAAATAAAAAGAAATACTCACAAGCGGTAGTCCTTATTTAATTTACTTAAAAATGGGACTAAATAATTTTGTAAAAAATAGAAAAAGCCAATTGAGGTTAAGGACAAGACATGTCGCTCCACATGAAATACACGTAAGTTTAACCGTTTAATTATATTTTTAGTTATTTGTAGCGTAAACTTAAGTAGGTACCTAAGTACCTATATTGTAGAAACAAAATATCTTATTTCTCTGTCTGGACAATTTTCGCGTCATCACTTGAGCCGTAGATCTTGCAACTATGATACATTGTATCCGATTACAGACATTCATCATATTTCTGTTACGTCGAACAGATATACAGGTATTTCTCTAACCAATAGGCTACTTGACTCATATCAAATTTAGTGCAAAAAAATATTATTTTCTGTAGTATTTATTGAAAAAATCAGTATTTTTCGATTACGGTGTATTAAAAGTGTTTGATGGGTACATATTTTTTATTGAAAAATTTATTTTTATTTTTGTAATTTCGTACTCTGAAAACGGTGTCGGCCATGATGTGACGTCATAGGATCTTAAACTAACTTCATGTCGAATCTTATACGAGTGAAATTCGCCATGGACATGTAGGTGTAGCTTTGCTGTGCCATTGACATAACATAAGTGACATGTCAAATGTTTGTTTTCGGTTTGAGTGACGTCACACCACAGATAATCTAA
>JALPQI010024505.1:0-14987 GCA_025490895.1 Thaumatotibia leucotreta
ACTCGCCACATAAAAATACAATACATAGGTAATAACTAATGAGTAGTGCACATAATAACACGTGTATAGCTGTTTAAACAAGCTGTTAATGCAGATATCAGATAAATGTCATGTAAACAGCAATAAATCTGTTTAATTTGAAGTAATTTGTGCCCAATTACTGATGATGAACGGCGCGCGACGTGACGCTTGTTCCGCTACTCGTCGGTAGATGGCGCTTTATCCATCGATACGAAATCGATATTTATAGGTACTTCAGAAGTTTTTACATTTTAATGATTTGAACAGTGAGCTGATAATGGCAGACCTATTTATGTTTAAATCACGCAATGGTGTAGGTAAATTAAATAAACCTAATTAAAATTACTTTTAAAATTTAATTTTTAAATTTATTTATTAATGCCAAAATACCTATGAATCTATAAATTATAGTTTATTACATTATATTATTAGCTATTGTGTAGGTAGGATCAAATCATACAAGAATAATTTTGAGATAGAGGACAGAATAATTATTTTTCCCCTCACTAGCTCGTAAAGTGCTCGTTTATCCTTTAATACGAACGTGTAAAAACGCATATTATTCACTTGTGTGGCAAAGTAATGATCTTGGTTTTGGAATAACAAAACGTAAAATGCTCATGGAAATTGTTCCATATTAATGATAATTAAATAATTTGTTTGAGAATTTAGTGTAAAATACAAACCTTTATATAATATGATGATTTTAACATATAAATCCTAAAATTCTATAAGTAACAATTGTTTTAGTGAATGATGATAAGATGACTAGATGCAATCAAAAAACGCAGAAAATGTCAACGTCAACATTGTCAAAGAATATTATAGGTTATAATCTTTATTTACCGACTCGAACACGCATAAAAATAGTAAACTAAACAACTTTCAGGGTGTTCTGTTATAATTTTGTAAAAATAATGAATGAGAATGATTCAATAATGCATTGGCGTTGGTGTGCAACTACAGGAATGTGTTAAAATCGTGCTGCGTTTACTTTTTCGTGGTAAGTTTACTGCGACAAAATCTTGCATTAAATACATGATGCATTTGGAAAATTATTATCACTAACCCGATGATGATTGTAATGTGAACAAATAATTACCTTTTTTGAGTTTCCTCGCTATAGTGAGGGGAAAAGTTTTGTGTTACACACGGGTGCAAATGTATTTTACTTCTCGTATGTTAAAACACTCGCTGCTCAGGATTCTATTTTTCAACTATAGAATCCTTTCGATTGCTCGTGTTTCAATTTCATACTCGCGGGTAAAATACAACTTTGCACCCTTGTATAACAAATAACTATTTCTATACCTATTTAATTCCTTTCCAAGCCTTTACGCGTATAGGTAAAAGGATCCATACAAAAAAAGTATTGATATATAAAAATATATCGATCAAAAGTTCAGATTGCCTACTTCTTAGCTTAATTAATACCATTCTAAATAGGTTGTTAGGTCGTCCAGAAACGTAAAGTATACTAATAGAAAAAAAAAACTGTTAAGCACATTGTATTTATAAGCAGGAACTTCATTATTTTTATAATTTACAAAGTTATTAAAGACGAAACCAATCTGTCGGCAAAGTAAGGCACGTAGTAACTTGCTTCCTACATGAACTTAATTTCAAAAGGGCGTATATATGTATGAAAACCTTACGCACATTACCGCTTTTGAAAATAAATACATCTTAATTATATTCCATGCAAAAATAGAGCCAAGTTCGTTTATACAAAACACCAGAAACGTATTATTCATTAATTTTTAATTGCATCAATGATTGACATATATCTATATACTAACAACAATAATAACTTATTTACGCGATTCGATCCCAGTTGACTTTAAAATATGAAAAAAAATGATTAAACAAGTAAATTAAAAACTTAAAAAAAGTATTTTCTTTGATGGAAGATTGATGATGGGCAGCAGCGTCGTCATAGTGGACAGTTGGACACAAATTACCCACTTCGATCGGCAATCCGATTGCCCAGCGTGGCGATTATGGGCATTTTACCTCCTAGTAAGTCACAAGTGTCACAACTTCTTTGAGGACGAAGCACGACACGATGAACTAGTGAACTTCTATTTAAGACACTATTTTTATCTGTTACATAAGTTATAATTTATTACATAGGTAATAATGATGTAAATTAAATAAATTTTTCATCACACTTGCTGCCTAAGCGCGCCATTGTTTGCGCGCGCATCGGGAGTATTAGAAAAGTGAAATTCCCTAGGGAGTAATAGAAATGTCAGTACGTCGTTTAATAATGTTATTTCTTAAAACTTATTTTTTTGTTGGCAAGTGTGATGAAATACATTGTATGCTTCACGGTCGGTAAGCGGAATACTAACTCGAGTCATAAAAGCCTAACACTCTCGTTAGTAATTCCGTACTTACCTCCCTTGATGCACAATGTACTATAGCTTACCGTGTGACTAGATCGATTTGTGAAATAATATTATTTATTGTATTTAAGTACTATAAATCAAATCTGTAATCTGAGCTCTTTTTACAGCAATTCTCTTTATTTTTGCCACTAAAATGAAATATGAAATTTTAGGTAAATTTTATACTATTTCTACTCAGAATCACAAGCCGATTCCATTTCCGTCGAAAAAAAAAGTGTCCCATGATTTTTTTTCCTATTGTGTTACTATTTTCCATACACCTTCTATGGCGGTAACACAAGAGGATATTCGAAATATGTATGAAATTTTTGGGACATTTTTTTTTTCGCCGGAAATGGAATCAGCTCGTGATTCTGAGCAGAAATAGTATAAAATTTACCCAAATTTTCATATTTCATTTTAGTGGCAAAAATAAAGAGAATTGCTCTTATAATAAAATAAAATTTTACTTATTCGTCAGTAGAATAAAAAAAAGTAAACAACCCTAATAACTTGCAATATTCCATAATCAGTATAATCACGCACTTTTAGAACACAATCTCGGTTGTAATACAAACGTAAAACTTAAACCTTGAGTTCACATACACATTTAGTTAAAATGATTGTTATTTATTGGTATTTACGGAAAAATATATCTGCGAACATGTTTCACGATATGTGTCAAAGACGTCAAATGCTATGGAAAGTCGGTCATATTTGTTTAATTTTTTTTATTCTATTGACGATAGGTATACCTACATGAATATTATATTGGCCGTGAGGTGACGGCAGTAAGAATACATTTGTCACCACCCCAACTCCTCCTGCGGGTGTCGTAAGAGTCGACTAAGGGATGGGGATGGGATCGTGCGTTGAAGTGTCACTGACCACTATTTGATAAAAGATTGATGATGGGCAGCAGCGTCATCATAGTGGACACATTACTGCGATCGCCAATCCGCTTGCCCAGCGTGGCGATTATGGGCATTTACCTCCTAATGCGTCTATACGCATAGTTAATAGGAGAGGCCTACGTCCTGCAGTGGACTATCATAGGCTGATGACGATGATGATGATACATGAATACATTTTTCACTACGTTCGAAATAGCAAGTCTGTAACTTACAATATCAGAGCATTTCTCCGAGCATTTCAACCGTTGTGACTTCGGTGGCAGTCTTATCACACGAATCCCGTGAGCATTATTGGTAGACGTTGATAACTACCAAGATATCCAAAATATGTATGAGATATACCCACGGAAATCAAGTAATAACGTTGCCACCGAAGTCACAGCGGTTGAACGCTCGAAGAAATGACCATTGGCAAAAACCAAGGCATCATCTAATGTGAGTTTATCCGCCCTTCCCTGCAGAAATAAATATAATATCTACCAAACTTGGCTGGCATAACTACCATACTAACCTGCGTATAGAAGCGTTCCCACCGTGGTTTCGGCTCATATACTTCATGTATATCGAAATTTTAGGTCGGAGATACTGTGGAAGCGAAGCGAGTGCGTTCACGGTACAGATATGCCTAATCTGTAGGCCTACCTGTAACTTCGATAGACGTGTTCCCTCTATTCACAGTAATGATAAACTAGAAAAATTATTTAAAAAATTTTTGTGTGTGGCAAGTGAGAGTTCAATTTTTTTTATTTATTACTCAATTATTGTTATATTAATTATAAAAAAATCGATGCTATTTATTGCATATTTTGTTTTAAATTTAACTTTTTAAGTAAATTTTTGGTATAAGACTAAACATTTTGAAAAACGTGATTTAAAAAAAAACTGTCACATATTGGACTAGGGTAAATAGGTTTCAAACTATTCCAATTAGTCTCCTTTACCACCTCCAGAAATTCCTACATCGTTATCCCAAACACCCTGTATATCGTCGCCTGGTACCCACATCACAAACCTTAATTAAGTTTACAGTCGGATTAGGTCGATTTGTGTAAAGATGTCCAAAAAATATTAATTTATTTATTTGTCACTTTATTTCAAAACTTTTTTAGTTTCGCGAAAGCTTATAACCAAATCGCTAACACTGCACCTCAATCTTAACCCCCAAAATCTCAAAATACACCGACAATGATTATAATTCCAAGAGGGATACTTAATTTATGTAATTTTCTGTGCAACGCAACATGATGTTAGGCTTAAGTAGGTGGTTGTGGTCGCTATGACTCAAAGACGATATTATAATGTTAATCAATGTATCCTACATGGACGGATTTCTTTCAGCTTTTTGTAACATCATGAGATGTATCTTTCACATCACATCACATCATCTAAATCTAGTTAACTTTTATTTCCTTTTGTTGTTTTATATACATAATGTGTCTATTTTTTTTAATTGTTTATATTTAGTTGCATGACGCATTCGTTTTTAACTGTAATGTCGTGTAAACTTATGTTTTAATAAAATAAATAAATAAAATCATCACCCTGTGATAGTCCGCTGCTGGACGTAGGCCTCTCCTATTAACTATGCGATAGACGCATTAGGAGGTAAATGCCCATAATCGCCACGCTGGGCAAGCGGATTGGCGATCGCAGTGTAATAATGTGTCTACTATGATGTTGATGACGTTGTTGCCCATCATCAATATTTTATCAAATAACGGTCAGTGACACTTCAATCCCTTAGTCGACTATTACGACACCCGCAGGAGGAGTTGGGGTGGTGACAAATGTATTCTTACTGCCGTCACCACACAGGAGATGTATCTTTAATTTAATCAAATTGAAAGATAATGCACTCTTTTGAATTGGCTATGTAAAGTTTTCCGAAGGTATGAATATTATATTTTTCCCTGATAGCCGTCGTCTTAAGGTTCAAGAAAATGCGGCTCTTTTATTTTTATGTACTATAATTTGTTAACAATCTTTTTTTAAGTGCGTGAGATGACATTTGTGCAGTTTTATGGATGAACAGAGCCTAATGCTTTTGTCCGCAACAAGTACAATGAAATAGAACAAAATAAAATTATGAATGACACGAGTGACATAGACAGATTTTTTTTCTATTTCATTGTACTGATTGCTGACGAACGCATTAGGCTCTATTCATCCATAAAACTCAAAAAAATGTCACCACACTCACTTAAAAAAAATCAACAATTTATAGGAAATTAAAATAAAAGAGCCGCATTTTCTTGAACCATAAGACGACAGCTATGAGGGAAAAACATAATATTCATCCCCTTCGGAAAACTTTACATGGTCAATTTGTTACAATACGGGGACTAAGGTACCCGCAATACAAGCGTTGATTCGGCTTTCCATGGAACATCATCATTATCATATTAGCCGAAAGACGTCCACTGATGAACATAAGCCTCCCTCAAAGATTGCCACAATGATTGGTCCTGCGCCATCCGTATCCAGCGGATTCCTGCGACCTTCACTAGATCATCAGTCCACCTTGTGGGGGCCTACCCGCGCTGCGCCTTCAGTTACGTGGCCGCTACCCGAGAACTATTCCGCCCCAACGGCCATCGGTTTTACGTGCAATGTGCACTGGCTCTTCACCTCCACAACATTTACCTCCTAATTAGTATAATACGCATAGGTCATAAGATAGGCATTCACTCGTGGACTGAGATAGTTTGATGATGATGATTGAACATAAGCTCTAAATTTAAAGCGCAAAAATAAAGCATAATTTGTTAAAAATCCAACCTAACTTTGAGGTAACAAAGTAACCTCCAAAATAACACAAACATTTTGCTAAACTTTCTTGAAATTCAACTCAAAACCCTTAAGGATATGGTTAAGTTTGGTACAAGTAGTGATGAATTTTTACTTTTATAGTGATTTAAATTGTTTCTTACCCATGACAGATGGGTATCGGCGTCATTATAATATTGTATGCCGTTAGGCATGTCTAGTAACGAAAACAGAATTAACATAATGATAAGTTGGGAGAACATAGAGTAGCATGAATCCAGAGGCAGTTGCTAAAAACAGGATAGGAGCTGCTACCGCGCACTACGAAATCCGCAAATTTCGGGTTTTTTCTCTGTCACTCTAATGACGCTTTTGTTGGAGTGACAGAGACAGATCCCCGAACCGAGACGACCCCGTTGGCACCAAGTCGGGTTAAGACGATGGAATTTTGGTAAAAGTTTTTATTTTTATTTTTTGTTTAAATAATAATAAATATCTTGGGACATATATCTCACACAAATCGACCTATTCTCACGGTAATCTCAATTAAGGCTTGTGATGTGGGACAAGGCGACGATATATTTAATAGATAGATACATATAGATACTTAAATACATAGACAGCCATGATCAATTTGTGATAAATAAATACACAAATAATGCCCTCGCCAGGATTCGAACACGGAACCTCCAGCTTCGTAGGCAGGGTCACAATCAACTGGGCTACGGAGGCTCACATTTTGTGATTATTATTAGTGTGACAAAGACACTTGCTTTCTTCCGAGTCTTGAGTGTTAGCTATTGGCATATCGGCTACATATATTATCTTGGTTCCATAGTAAAAGTTACTTGAACATTTCTTTTTATTTTGTCCATTTTCATAATTTAGAATTTTTGGGATACTCACAATCACGAACTCTTTCGATCCCAAAAGAAAAAGAATGTCCCAAAATTTTCATTACAAAGTGTAAAGTGAGCGTCATTTTCAATAACTGACCGACATTTATTATAAAGACCGGTCATTAATGACATCCAAGGTGCAGCCTTGACTTAAAGCAATAAACAAATCTGAACATTCAGACGGGAAATAAACGTCAATATTAGTTAAAATACTTGGTTATAAAAAAAATTATTAAGACTGCTGTACTGACCATTTTTTAATACTTTATTAACGGGAACCATACACGATGAATATCATGAATGACCGGTCATTTATAATAAATGTCGCTCAATTATTGAAAATGACGATCACAATGCAACTCCAATTTATATACATTTTCAGTTTTTCTCTTTTGTTACCGCCATACAAAGTGTATGGAAAATGGTAACAAAATAGGAAAAAAATTGTTTTTTTTCCCATTGGGAACGAAAGAGCTTGTGATTCTGAGTAGAAATAAACCAAAATGTCAAAAATTATGAAAATGGTCAAAATAAAAAGACACTCAAGACTCGGAAGTTAGCATCTGCCTTTGTCACACTAATAAAAAAGAGTGATTCAGAGAGGACATATATTTTCCTACTCTACGCCATTCGTGTAGCTTGATCGTGACAAAATGCATCAAAGAAACTAACCCATTAAAAACGAAAGGTCATAACTCCATACATACTTCAAACCTGATGCGACCTTTTCAAGACAACCTCAAAAAATACATAAGTAGTCACAGTTCGTCCTTATTTTAAAGGGATAAAGTCGAAGTTTGTATCTATATTTATGATGTCGTCGCCATTTTCCGGAGACTGAAGGTTGTATTAAGTAGCCTTTTATTTTTAGCCGAAATCTTGTAGTTTGGGATATAATAACATATTTGTGAATATTGGTTTCAGCATGAATAGTTTTTGGATTAACGAAATTTAAGTAGGTATACATAATATACATATACATAATATGTGCAGATGTGAAAGAAATTTTATGGTGTTTTTATATACTTACCTATAGTCACTAGTCAGACTCCGTAGCGTAGTTGATAGTGACTGCCCACGATGCTGGAGATTCGGGGTTGAAATCCCAACGAGGGCATTATTTGTGTATTAATTTATCACATATATTTGTTCCTTGGTCGTGGCTGTCTATGTTTTACGTACGTATCTATCTATTATATATATCGTCGCTTGGTACCCACATCACAAGCCTTAATTAAGCTTACCGTAGGACTAAGGTCGATTTGTGTAAGATGTCCCAAGATATTAATTTTATTATTATCCCTTTATTTATCTTCTCTCTTAGGTTAGGTATTTCATAATATGATTATAAAAGTAAAATACAATAAAACATACAAAGAAATACAAACAATTTGTATTATTATACTTTGCTTTAAAGAAGTACGTCACTGCAACAATATGTGGCGAATGGACAATTAAAAAACGAGTCTCCACAATTTTTTCTACACAAAATAAACATGACCGATTACAAATATTTTTGTAATACTCGTAAATGTACAATGAGATTTCCATCGGGATTCGATCCTGGATCCACCCAGTTTCGCAGGCGGATTCACTACTGATGTGGGGCCATCATTTCATCCATCTGCCTCTTAAGGTGCATTCAAACCAAACGAGCATTCGCTATTCTATCCCCCACTCTACGAAATTCGATCGTTACACAAACCGTGATTCGTTGATTTCGTAGAGTGGGGGATAAAATAGCGAATGCTTGTTTGGTCTGAATGCACTTTTAGCCTTCGGCGATTTAAAACAACATAATATGACGTAATTTCAAAACCGTAATTGTCAATTCCGCAGTTGCCCCATTTTACATAGGCGGGGGCCTAGACCTAAAAACTCATTTCGGGCAATTTGAACTTACTCCGCTCCGCTGAGCGACAAAAACGCCAACTCAAAATTTGAATGATTGACCGATAATGATCGATACTAAATTACCGTTTTCTCGCAAATTGGGGTTACAACGTAATAGCATTCGGGTATCATTACTGTACTAACTTTGGTCGTGGACAGTGGTGACTTGATATTGTTTAAATTTCGAATAAATTGTAAAATAAGAAGAAAAATGTGAAATTGTGACAGTTATCAAGTGTTGTGGGACCGACGTCAATTTATTTTGAAAAGTGAACATACATTTTATTTTCTTGGTTACTAAATGGTGTGATGTTTGGCTTTTGGAACACGAAGAAAAGTGAGGAAAAATATTGAAAATATTTGAGTGTCGTAGGATAAATATTTTGGGACATCTAACACGAATTACTTATTCGATGGACAACGTAGACGCGATAAATCGACCTAGTTCTAATAACCATGACAGGGCATTTCTCTATTAATGGGCAAATTCAAACAGTCCTCTGCCAAGTTTATCTTCGAATTAATTCAAATAAAAAGAGGTTATTGTATGAGAGTGAAAATATTGTTACTAAATGATGTGGTGACATAACAATGTTTAGAGTTTCAGATGTTAAGAAACACGAAGAAAAGTAGGAAAAATAGTAGCGACTTTTAAAGGAGAATACTGTTTTATTTATCAAAAGCAAAAATACTTGGTTAACTATGACAATGTAGTGGTTTTATAAAGTTTGATTAACTGAATGAATCGATGAAAAGTGCGGAAAGTGTGCTATAGTTCTTAAAGTTGACTAACAGCCATATTTATTTATACTGGCATTCGTTTTTTTTGTTTTGCGGCAATACGGCTCGCTTCACCCTAATCCAACAATTTTCTATTATTTTTATAGGTCACAATTCCTTAAAATGAATAGGGCAGGAATAGGAAAACCTAATAATATTTGAACAGCGAAAGTGACGTATGACTGAAATGTTATGCTTAGAGTAAAATTTCCATTATTTTATCGGTCTTTATTTTCAAAACTGTTCAGTTTAACATAAATGAAATCTAACTAATCTAACCTATATCTAAGATTGGCCCTTGTGGCATTGTACCGAGGATGCTGGCGGCATTGCTTCGCTGTATCGTAATACTGATGCGTTATACCATCCTCATAGAGACTTTATATCTCTGTGTAAGACGGCTTTAGATATTTCATTCGTGTTAACTTGCGCATCGTCCAAAGAGGTGCCTACAACTTAAAAACGCTTATTGATCCAAAGATCAATATCGGCCGTCCACTTCCTATTACTGCGACCATATAGGTATAACATGGACGTCTAACGCCAGCTAAAAAATGCCCCCAAAATCAATTGTTCAATTGTGCCAAGAGGGCAGGACATAGCGCTTTTCTTAACACCGCGCATATTTCGGCGCAACATCTTTGACAAATGGTTATAGAATATAGCCAATCAAAAGTTTGATGGACCAATCACAACTATTTTTAAATGGCAGTTTATGTTTTTATAGGTTGACATTGAAATTCATTGCCGTGATGCATGAAAGAACGGGTGACATTTGTCAATTAAAATTCAGGACCGTTTTTGAAAGGCAATTTACTATGGCGTGCGGCTTCCATGTTTTATTTGTTCGTAGTCCTATTATTTGTAAAGATTACTACATTATAAAGTGTTCTTCAAAATCGTTCAATGCCGAAATCGTCGCGTCTAATAGTTTAAAGTCTGGCGCCAAAGAGATTATTCCGTAGCGTATCATTATAAGATTAACATTAACGTATACATGTTAATGCTAATCCAGGAATTATGTTAATGTATATAGATCGTGGATGAATTATTAATGTTGTTATACTTGTAACGATTTTGTTACACGATTTAAAGTGGGTCTGTGCTTGCTATAAGCGGCGTCAGTTTAATGTAATCGAGATAGTAAATTTATACCAAACTTCAGTAGAATCTTAAAAATTGTAAACAAATATGGCTGATATTCCATAGCATTTGACGTCTTAGACATGTATCGTGAAACACGTTCGTAAATACTGTGTGTAAATCTAATACGGGCGATATATTACACAAGAGTGCTTAGACAAGTTGCCAATCGCTAATAGAGTGACAGAGGGGTCCATATTGGCACTTATACAATTTTTTCTTCGAATATTTTTACTAATACCGTTTTTTACTCATAATCATCATTACTCCGAAAATGTTATCTCATACTTTTTTTCTTACTAAAAATTATACTTCTACCTACATTGTTCATAACGATTTTTATTTCGAAATTTTATCCTCCTAAAGTCGTCAAGTAGATTAATCTGTACTCATAAAGTTATTTGAAATAAATTGTTTACTTATAAAAGTTATAAACATTTTCCCATTAGGTTCACTCTGTTGTGGTAGGTATAATTCTTTTATGAATAACATAAACTATGTAGTCATAATGGGCTTTGTGCAGAAACTGTTGTGGCATACTCAACTTTAGCATATTTCTTTGTGGCAGATTTCGAGTTGTTCGAATATTATTCGAGCATAATTTCGATGCTCCTATTTATAATGAGGCATAATCTGGATGTGCATAAAAAGTATCGGCATAGTTTGTTTTAGCATAACAGAGAAGGAATAATTACAACCTCTCAATATAATCGAGGTAGTAGTAATATTCTGTACGTTACTTACTGTGTTACTGAGCTGAGTACTTTCTAGGTTGCTAAAAAAAAATAACCTCGAAGACTAAGGCGGGAGCTAAGCTCCCGCCTTAGTCTTCTAACCTAACCTATCCGAGTCGGATCTGCCCCGGAAGGTTTTGTTCGCTCGCTTCGCTCGCTCACTGCAGAAATTTTCGCCCTGACAGCAAATTCTGCCTGACGAAAAAGGCAAGTTTCGAACATGTGGCTACATGCCCAAAAAAAAAAATGCAAATCTAATTTCTGTCTTATAACACTCGGCGTAAATAATGATATGCCAAGATAGTTTCGGACAAAATAATATTCGAAATATTGTTATTTAAGCCAAGTGATGTTTCTGTCTCATTAAAGTCATTAAGTTGATGCCAAAATAGATTATACCAAGTCTGTTATGTCCTAAGCGTTTCGGACAAAAAAAGTTTAGACGGAACCCGTTTAGTACAGTACCTTCTCTGCCACAACCTGATTTGTACAGGTAGCTAATTTACAGTAATAGTACGATTTATATTTAATTAAACAAAAATAATTCATACATAAAACCAGTACAGATAAAAATAAATACCTATAACATTAGAATATATAGGATAAAATAAGTATAGTGAAAAATTATATAAACATAAAAGTTAGTACTAAAAATATGTATGAAAAACAATATTATGAACATAAATAATTCTATGTGATGATAATTATGAACAAAGATTATTCTAAATACCGATCATTATGAAGTTAAATTGTATAAGAAAAATTTTCGGAGTTCCAATAATCTAAGTTGCAATTTTATAAATACTTTGGCGCACCCGTGACAGAGAGGTAAAACTGTGATACACTACTAAGCGTTAGCGATTGGTAAATTGGCTAAGCATCCTGGCATGGGATTCATCAGTGTAATTATAGATTACGAGGTTTTTTTTAAATTACACTTAATTATGACCTCTCAGATTTTTTAAAAGATTTTCGAAGCAGCAATGTAGGTACGCACATTTGTTAATATTGATATGGCAGTTAGGTATGTCATCTGCTTTTGTTATTAGCTGTCAACGAGCGTTTAACTCGAGTGTGTTGCTTTACATTGCGCGCCGAATTATTTTGTTTGGATAATTTTGTAGCTCTAATTTGAAGTAAAAGTTGTCTTATCATCAGCCTATGACAGTTCATTGTTGGACGTAGGCCTCTCCTATATATGCGTATAGACGCATTAGGAGGTAAATGCTCATCATAGTGCAGCGTCATCATAGTGGAAACATTACTGCGATCGCCAATCTGATTGCCCAGCGTGGCGATTATGGGCATTTACCTCCTTAATGCGCACGCATAGTTAATAGGAGAGGCCTACGTCCAGCAGTGGCTATCATAGGCAGTAATAATACATTTGTCACTACCCCAACTCTTCCAGTGGGTGTCGTAAGTGTCGACTAAGGGATTGAAGTGTAACGATTCATCTATTGAAGATTGATGATGGGCAGCAGCGTCATCATAGTGGACGCACTATTGCGATCGCCAACCCGCTTGCCCAGCGCTGCGATTATGGGCTTTAACTCGTAATGTGTCTATATGCAAACGCATAGGTGATAGGAGAGACCTATGTCCAGTATCGTCCAGCAGTAGATAGATCGAAATACGGTGATGATGTGATTAATTAATGAATTACGAGCGAGTGGGATAGAACTAATTATTATTTTACCTACAGGGTGAACGATAAGAAGTGTTACCAAGTAGATTTTTTTAAGTCGGTTTTCAGAGTAATAGCGGCTTATTATCGGAAATATGTTTTGGACACCGTATTGAAGTTTAAGGCACGCAAGCATTTGGTTTGTAAACCGCAAACATAAGAACGAAACTTAGCTTCGGCTTATAAAGCTCGTAAGAACCAAAAATGGCTGAAAACCGAATTTCACGTGTCATTTCTCCAGTGCAGTGAGTTTCGGACTTTTTATCTGGTCTATTTTGAAGAGAAAGATGAGATCAATTAAACATGCTAGTGTAAATGCAATGAAGAAAGCGATCGTATTTCACTGGCACATACCACTACCACTAGATCACAAACGTCCTGCGAGCAAATATTTTTTTAACATTGAAGACCAAAGTCAAGACAAAAGTATTATTGACTAAAAGTAAATTTAATCACAAAATGTAATATTTTTCTTCTAGTTTTTTCTTACTTATAGTAATAAATTGTTGCAACAAAAAAATCGCAGTCCTTTGAAATTGGTAACACTTCATATCGTTCACCCTGTATATGTCCTTGGTAAGTACCCATAACAGAACCCACAATTGGATAAGGTGGATTCGTATAAGGTTGTATAATTATTAGTATTGGTGACATTTTTTTGTATCTTTAGAAATAATGAGAAAACATGATTTTATCAATAAGAGGGCAAATAATTTAAATTGTATTTTGGATATTTTCAAAGCCTTTTCTTCATCACAAATGCGTTCAAAATACAAACAATTATTTTGCTAAATATGGCACCTATACTAAAATACCTACCAAGAATATGCCTTCAGTCTAAGAGCATAAAAAACTTATTACATACAAATTCACATAATCGTTTTAAAATTACTTAAAAAAACAACTAATACCGAACCTTTGTCTATGATCTGTTTTTAATGACCGTTGTAATGGCGTTCCATTTTCAAATTCAAATTTTGAAAAAGGAACGGCGCCGGCGCCGCGGCTGCGGTTTTAAAAAAATATAGTCATTTCTGTTTCCGGGTGGGGTTGGTTGGGGTTTAGGGTTCCCAGGGCAGCATATAAAAACCTGTTAGAAGTCTTAAGGGTGATTCTTTTACAGTTTGTCAGCCTCCGTAGCCTAGTTGGTAGTGACCCTGCCTACGAAGCTGGAGGTTCCGGGTTCGAATCCCGGCGAGGGCATTATTTGTGTATTTATTTATCACAAATATATGTTCCTTGGTCATGGCTGTCTATGTATTTAAGTATCTATCTATTATATATCGTCGCCTGGTACCCACATCACAAGCTTTAATTGAGCTTACCGTGGGACTAGGTTGATTTGTGTAAGATGTCCCGAGATATTTATTTATTATTTATTTATTTAGTTTGACAGATCTCACGACTTAATCTTCTTTTGACAAGTGATAGATCTTGCTTGGCTGATCACCGAAAAAACATACAACCTTTGTCATGTTGACAAATTCGTTATTTGTTTGTACAGTCGCCATCAGACATATCGTAGCGTCCGGGGCGCTCAAAATTATCTGAACACGACTTTATCGTTATGATAGTAATGTGCCCCGGAATTAGATCAATTTGTGCATGATATTTCATCATCATCATCATCATCTCAGCCATAAGACGTCCACTGCTGAACATAGGCCTCCCCTCTGGACCTCCACATGTACCGGTTATGGGGGGGGGGGGGTTGCCATACGCGCCACGCTTGGCAGGTGGGTTGGCACGCGCATTTTGTT
>JALPQI010024506.1:0-15656 GCA_025490895.1 Thaumatotibia leucotreta
AAATAAACGTTGAAATGGCTTTGTTCGACAGAGGCGGTAAAAGGTCTGAATCTTTGGAACGTGTTTACAACGCCCTGAGAACAATACCATCAACTACTGTAGAAGCGGAAAGAGTATTTTCTGCAGCTGGATATTTATGTAATTATTTAAGGTCTAGAATGCAGCATGACTCTCTAAATGCTTTAAGCTTTCTTAGATCGCATTACCAGGTGCTGAAACAGGACGAGTAAAAATATAACGAATCAATAAGAGTTGAATATTCTGATTTCTATTGTCGATGATTATTTGAGATCGTAGAGATAATTTTGTTGATTTGTCCTACAGTTCGTTAATTGTTTTCATATAATTCTTGTTGATTCTGTGTTTGTTGATTGTTTGCATTCATATACATATGTATATCCCTTTTTTGATTGTTTATTGTGTCACATGAAAAAAATAATGAAAAAAAAAAACGGTAAAATGTTCTTTGGATGTTAAGTAATGATAGTAATGTTAATGATAGTACCCAAATACTTTAATTTTTAGTTGATTTAATGGTGATTGTTCTGTGATAATTTTTGTAGTGAAATAGGATTGAAACATTTATTAGGCGGTTTTTTTTGTAACACTTTATTAATATCTTTATATTTATAAAAATGTTGAAATATGTATGTACAACATATCGATTTTAGATATTTTATACAACTGTTTTTATATGATTATAATGATGCTTTCGTTGATTGATTAGGTCAATAATTATATGATCGTTAATTTATCATCAAAAATAAAACAATGTTATTTAATTAAAATGTTTAATGTTAATTATCACTCCTATGTTGACGAATTATACCCGTTATAATCATTTTGTAGTTTTATTTTATCACTATCCGTAATTATCCAAAATATCCGGATATTCGGATAATATAAATTTTACTATCCATATTATCCGGATATTAAAAACAGGCGGATATTGCAAACCCTAGTGATGCAGCACCGTGTCTTAGGACTGTAGAACGCTGGTATTTACAATTTTAACGTGGGCAGTCTAGCCGCAGTGACAAGCCCCGTAAAGGTCCTCCAAAAACCGCCATGACGCAAGAGAATATCGAAGCCGTGCGGCAGCTAGTCCTCGAAGATCGTCATGTGACCTACCGTGAAATAGAGGCGTCCGTAGGCATTTCAGGGACCACTATCCAAAAAATCCTGCACGAAGAACTTGGCGTAAGAAAGTTGATCTCTCGTTGGATACCACATTTGCTTAGCGACGACCAAAAAGCTGCCCGTGTTAGTTGGTGTCGCAAAACTCTGCAGCGATTCAGCCGAGGCGAGTCAAAACATGTTTATGATATGGTTAGTGGTGACGAGTCTTGGGTATATGCTTACGATCCAGATTCTAAACAGCAGTCAACTGTTTGGGTCTTTCAGGATGAGCCAAAACCGACCAAAGTCATATGCTCGCGGAGCACTTCAAAAAAAATGGTGGGCTCGTTTGTGGCAAAGGGTGGTCACGTCGCCACTATTGTACTAGAAGATCGCAAGACGGTTACCGCTGACTGGTATACCACTGTTTGTTTGCCGCAAGTCATAACCGAATTTCGAAAAAACAACTCGACGCGTCGTATGATACTGCATCATGACAATGCAAGTTCGCACACCGCCCGCCAAACAAAGATGTTTTTGAGCGCCCAAAATGTGGAAATTTTAAATCACCCACCTTACAGCCCTGACTAAAGCCCTAACGATTTTTTTACGTTCCCCAAAATTAAGCAAAGTCTTCGTGGTCAACGCTTCAGCTCACCTGAAGAAGCTGTTGACGCTTACAAATCGGCCATTTTGACTACCCCCACTTCGGAGGTTCGGAGCGGAATAAATGTTTTAAAAACTGGTTTGAACGCATGCAAAAGTGTATTAAACATCGCGGAGAATTCTTCGAAAAACAATAAATGGTAATAATCTATAAAATTGTCTATACTTATTTCAAACGACACAACTTAAAAGGCAACTATCGGGAAAATGGTGAGTCTTACCCTAATACGAGGGTTAGGGTAAGACTCACCATTTTCCCGATAGTCTTAACGTCATATATATTTAAATGGGCATTTCTCTACTAATTGGCAAATTAAAACAGTCCTCTGCCAAGTTTATCTTCCAATTAATTCAAATCAAAAGAGGTTAGTGATTTTGCTTTATGATATTGATACAGTTTTCGGTCTCTGCAACATCTATAACGAAATAAATTTTTACAAATATTATTATATTATTTTTAAATTCGCTACAGAGGACTGTTTTTGAAGCTAAGGTACAGTTTCTAAATGTTGTTAAAATAAAATCTAAAACAATAAAATCAAAATTATGTACAAATAATATGCACAATATAATAAACTTTTTAAATTTTATAATAAGGTCTTACCAAATTGCAACATAAGCCGTAACATAACATTTGTCGTAAAGCTCGAATTTTGAATTCGGGATACGCCAGGGGACTGTTTTTGAGCGTGTTAGAAAAATTATGATAATTAACGAATTAACATTCGGAAAAAATCTACTTACCCATAAACATTACTGTTGTATATTACGAGAATTAATAGTTTTGTTAATAATTATTTCATATAATTTTGCTATAACATGCCTAGGACAGCGATTTTCCAATTATAGTACGGTCAAACCGTACATCATTTTACCCTAAACTCGCAAATCAAGTAGTATCGCTGCATTTTCTTATGTTCTTTAAACACCATAGGACAGTATAAAACCACAATTTGCAAGCAAAAAAAAGTTGTGCTAGCTGCGTATTACGTGAAAAACTGCGAAATATACGATGACTTTTTTAGAATTTTTTGTTTCTGATTTTTATTAAAAAACCCTTATGTTTTTGATATCATATGTTATGAAACCTTTAAAGATTAATAAATTTTCAACAAGTTGAGCTAACATGCTTTACCCTAGGTCTTAGTTTCAGAGATTCGATAATTCAATAATCACCAAATTAAAAATTTAAAAAACCGACTTCAATCGGTTTCTCCAAGATTCCCGATTTGTTTCCATCATTGGTTTCCTCAAATCCTACTTCCTGAATGCAAATTCTTGTAAATGAATGAAAATTACCAAAAGCGCCATACATGTACCTATAACATTTGAAGAGATCCCTCGATTTGAGCCAATGAGCCCTCGATTTCTCCAGGATCCCATCGGATCCTGGAGAAATCGAGGGCTCATTGGCACCAAGTTGGGGTCTGATGATGATCAGACCCCAACTTGGTGCCAATGGGACCATCTCGGGGTAATACACGTTCGATCACAAAAAGAAATTTTAGAATCGGTTCACTATTCTCGGAGATATCAGGTAACATACATACAACAAAAAAAAAAAAAAAAATTCAGTCGAATTGAGAACCTCCTCCTTTTTTTGAAGTCGGTTAAAAAATACTCTTTTTTGTAAACTAGATAAAACTTTGTGTTTTGCTAACGTTTTCGGCTTAATATCGCCTTACGTAATTATGCTACGAATAAGCAGCAATTAACTACTTTTTTGCCAAGCAAAATTACAATTGTCACAAAAAGCATGACAATTGTAGCGATATTCCGACATAAGCCTAACCACATGTCAAGATTGAATGAGAATTGTACTAAGTAAGCCTTGCGACAATTGTCACGAGGTTTCGGAAAACAAAAAATAGTTTATTAACGATTTAATAACGTTATCAGCAGCGAAGGAAAAAACATAGAAGCATCCTTTCATACCAAATTCTGTTCATATAACGGGCAATAACTGGATATACGCATGTGCACTAAGCTACCAATCAAAATCGTCATAATCACCAAATTAAAAATTTAAAAAACCGACTTCAACCGATTTCTCAAAGATCCCCGATTTGTTTCCATCATTGGTTTCCTCAAATCCTACTTTCTGAATGCAAATTCTTGTAAATGAATGAAAATTACCAAAAGCGCCATACATGTACCTATAACATTTGAAGAGATCCCTCGATTTCTCCAAGATCCCATCATCAGACCCCAACTTGGTGCCAATGAGACCATCTCGGGGTAATACACGTTCGATCACAAAAAGAAATTTTAGAATCGGTTCACTATTCTCGGAGATATCAGGTAACATACATACACCAAAAAAAAAAAAAAAAAATTCAGTCGAATTGAGAACCTCCTCCTTTTTTTGAAGTCGGTTAAAAATATGCAACAATGACCTTTTAGCGCACTTAATATTCTTTAATTTAAGGGTAAATTCAGGTCAGTAAACGTTGTATTTGATAAAATATTTTAAAATAAAAATTAAACCGCCTTAAAAAATTCGCCTGATCTAAAAAGTAAAAAATAATTTTAGTTCCTACTTCTTAGGATTTCCTACCCAAACCTTTAAACATTTTACCCTATAAATTGAAATAAAATATTATGGCTAGGTACCCTACAGATTTCTTAGAAGTCGGTGCCAAGCCAAATAGGTACGTTCATAGTTGGGCGAATATACAAAAATCGGGCAACTTTTCGTGATATTTTGTTTATGGTAGTTTTTATGTCGAATTTATATGTATTCGGGTATATAACATAGCTAATATAATGAATATATTGCTCGTGATCGGGCCAGTCACTTTTTTAAGTGAAAACGGAAATATTTCAATTTTTCTGAATTCGACAGCCAGAGGACTGACGAGGGTGACAAAGTACTGATAAATCACACAACTTTGTAAGATACACAAAATATTTATTAACATTTTAGAAGAAATCTCTATAAATTTCTATCAAACTATAAATGGCACATATTTTGAGTCTTACTCTTCATCTTAACTTTACTTAAGTAGCAATTAACATAACAATTACCTATGTAATAACTTTCTTCATCATTGACCTTTAAAGCAGCTTTTTATTAACTTGAGTGAACTTTACTACTTGAGGTAGTTTAAACTTAACAATATACAATCTTTTAAGAAATAATCAACAATTAATTAAAACAAAAATATGACTATTCCTCCTTAAAGGTACCTGTACTCAATTTACGTACCAAGTAATACTATATCAGTCTTAAAAACAGCCTTTTGACATTTCTAATATCGTTATGTTGCTTAAAGTAACAATTTATGCCTTATAGCACGTAATAAAAATGAGATCTATTTGTCAACAGAAAATAAAAATAATGCTTCTAAATAGTTTAACACTAAAATAATCATTTTTCAAATACATCAATCGGCTCTTTAAATTGGTAAAACACTCTTTTACCTCTTGTTATGATATCTGGTACAGGTATTTTTTTTACTACTTGATCCATTGAAATATCTGCCACATCCTTTTCATTCAATTTAAATAGAGTGCCATTCTGCTTACAAATGTTTAGGAACGTTACTCTCAAATCACCTTCTTCATCATCTACAGAGGAGCAGATTGCTGCATAACGATATTCTGTATTCTTTGTATTATATTTTACTAATACATAATCACCACTCTTAAACATACTTTGTTGTAGTGAACAACCACTAACACCTGGTGTTGATAGACTGCTATCTACTTTGAAACGGTTATCATCTCTCACGTAATTAGATAGTGGTATATCATCATCTTCAGAGTCTGTAAATACGGTAGAAGCATGCATACGTGTACTATGTTCAGCCACCACCTCTGTCTGATAATTAATAGATCCTAACTTGAAATGATCGCATGCGTCAGCGTCGCAGAAACAACTTAGTGACTTCATCGTAAGATGATTGGGAATGTAAGCAGAGCCGGTCACCTGATGCACCAAGAGCGTCCCCTTGAAGGCAATCATTTCAGGCAACTTGTCGTTAATCGAGGTGTTCATCTGCTCGATATCACAGCTTTCAATGACCGTCACTTTTATACCTGAACATCTCTCACGTATAACAGAAGCAAACTCCGTCAAATTACTTATATCCCCTCCTGTAGCAATCACTTGATCAGCTGTTCGCTTGCATGTGGCTCCTACTCCATCGGGTGCCCCTTTCCCATGTCCAGCTTCATGGAAATTCCAGGAATATTGCACAATATTCGGGTACATGTCTTGCAGCTTACAGCCCAACACATAAAACATAGATTTGTTCCTATATTGCGTTACAGGACCATCGCTGAGAAAGTGAATCTTTTGAATGTTTGATGGCAGTGATGTCAGCACAGGTTTTAAATGGGCCCAAATTGCTCCGGCGTTATGAGACAAATTAGCAGACATAGTGCAGTGTGAAGTCGTAGAGTCTCTTAAGTAAACAACCACAGTATGCAATGAAATTTGGGTCCGCGAACCACCAAAATGGAAGCTTTGTATTTCCTGGTTGTATTTCGTACTAAAGTTTTCTGAAAAATCCATATGGATCACGGTTTCGTCTTCAGACAACGATTCTTTCAGGTTTTTAATGACATTATACTGATGTACAATGTTAAAAGAATGCCGGAAAAATTTAACCATGTCATTTTCAATTTTTTTTATAATATCGGCAGGAAAGATTTCCTGGGTTTCTTTTTTACACTTCATTACAAACCGTTCCTTCTTAGTTTTCAAATCATATATGGGCTCTTTTTTACTCAACCACTGTTGCATTGTGATCGATTTTGAGTTATCAAATTCTGCATATCTCAAAGTTTTAAGGGAACACTCATTGCATGTTCTTTCGAGACATTTTTCCGAATATCGGTCGCAACAAAGCATGTTCAACATACTTTGATGATTATTTACTGTTGTCAGAATACCTGCCTTTTTCAGAGAAGCAAGTTGAAGGTCCATATTTTCGTGTACTATGCAAGCACAAGTATCACGGTTTGATAGTTTAGGAGGAACTACCCAAAAAGGTCGGAGCCGTGTAAATAGGGAATAGCTCATTTGAAATGGAATTGTTTTTAAGAACTTCCCATGAAGATTTTTCATACTGTCCTGTAGATATCTTTTCTGTTTTTTCATTTGTTTACGTGTTATAAACTCTTTCTTGCCTGCTGCTTGACGGCTGTTACAATCATCCTCTAAAAATTGCTGAACTAGTGTTTGCACAGTACTTTTGACTTTAGTATTTTTTTTCTTCTGCTTAGCTCCTTTTTTTTTAAAAGTCACTGCTTTGTTTGGTAGTCTCCATAATTTGTATTTGTCTACCACGCTTCCGGCTATAGTTTGTTTGAATTTTCTTTTATCTTCATGACTCTTTATTTTGGTGTAGTTTTCCTCTAATTGAATTTTGATAACTTCTCCAAAAAGCGCTTTTTTCACTAACTCCGTCTTTTTAGTTATATCTTCGCTCAATTCTTCAATTCTGGTTTTCGGACTTTTTTCCACGGATTTCACAACTTTTTTCAATTGCCTTTTGACCCTTCTATATTTTTGACGCTGACTGTTCAGTTTAGTCTTTAACTTTGAAACTTTTGCTTTCATCTTGATTAATTGCTTATTTCTGATCTTTCTCTGTCTTTCACTTCTCCTTTTTGCTTCTATTGCTCTTTGATCTTGGTTCACAATTAGTCGTGGTGGAGGTTCACAAACGATGGGTCCTATTAGGTTACCAACTATTGGTTGTGCTTCATCATCAGTAGTTGATGGAGTATTTTCGCGTACAAAATTGTAAGTAGTATTTTTCAAGAGTTGTTTTTTCTGCCTGTACTTTGATGAATATTTTTTCCATTCTTTTCTAGTTAATCGTTGCTCCCGAGGCGTCATATCTTTAATATTTTTTCTTTGTCCTTTTTCTTTCTTTTTTAAATATTGCAGTCTTTGTTTCTCTTTGTATTCAGCTAATTGAATTGGGTCGCTTTTAATTCTAGCTAAGCGAGCCTTTTCGGCGTCTCTTTTCTTTTTTAGTATATCTTCTCTATCCTTACACGTGTTTTGTTTTTTTCTAGGCGCCATGATGTTTTAAACTGCAATGAGTAAAAAAAAATGCTAAGACACGCTTGGAAAATCAGTACCCTGGAAGCACGTCAGTCCTTTGGCACAATATCAGACAGCGGACTGACGCCAACGGACTGACGTAATCAACATGAATTTGAGGTTATCTTCAGGACTAACGTTTGTTTTGGTATTTTCGAATATCAAAAAGCTACATTTTAAAAAACTAAAGATAACTACGTATAAATTAATACATACAACAGATTTACAAAGAAAAAACAACTCACCATAGGACTGAAATTTTGTCTGGATCGACACGTGTTCACAGGGCAAACACACCTCTAGCACTGGCATCAAAATGGCGGCCGAAAAATGGCGTGGTCTACAGCTACCTTTAGTACCAACCTTGAAATTTAACACGAATTTGAATTTGTGCTGCCGGTATTTAGCGGGAAATTCAAATTCTAACGACACACAACGGACTGACAAATAATTCTGAACACAAAGTTTATGATTATTTTTACAACAATAGTGAGAATATTATATTATAAAAGTTGTGATTATACATTATTAAATATATCACAGATTTTAGTGAAATAATAGGTATTCTTATATTAAAAGTAATATCTAATAAATTTGCTATTTGAGAGTGCGCTTAAGAGGTTGTGACACGCCAAAGTACTGACGTTTTGAGAGTACATTTAATAGTTTTACACATTTGTATCTAAAATAAAGAGCTGAAATTGGGTGAGCAAATAAAATGCATTTGATTGTTTTTAAATAAATTATAACATGTAACCATAATGTAATAATACATATTTTTACTGACTGATGACATCGAGTTGGACAATTTTTGTATATTCGCCCAGTTATATATTAGATAGAGCTTTGTAACTTACTGCCCTTACTCCGAATATGCTTTTATCAACAGTATGATCTGCCTCAGTAATTTTGCTGAAAGCATAACAGGAGTGATAGTAAGTTACAAAGCTCTATCAAATACTTATACTCGCGAAGTGAACATATTTGGCTTGGCACCGACTTCTAAGAAATCAAACAGCCTTTAGCATGCCTATATTATTTAAAGAATCACTAACCGCTTACCAACATGTCATAACTACTAAGCAAACACTTGAATAGATCTCGAAAATGTATGACAATTGTTATATTATCCTCCAAACAAAGAATTATCCTCCAACTCCTAATCGTTAAGGAGTTATACCTTTCATCATCAGCTCACCAACATGAGGCTATGACCACCTAAAGGCAAATACTCAAATAGCTTCCAAAATACATGACATATGTTATATTGAGGGCTTTAGCACACCTCCGCTGCGAAAACGAGAACGCGAAACCGCAACACAAGTTTCGCGGCGAAACGTTACCACACACGCCGCGGAATCATACTCTAGTTTCGCGGCGAAACGCTCCTACGCGATTGTTAGTGTTATTCCAGCAATAGAAACCAAATGTCGCTTTCAGAATCCGAAGAAGAGGAAATGACATTAACATTAAAAGACGTAGAATCTGGGTGCACGAGAACACGAGATTATAATAAGAAGATGAAATAGTTTGGCGAAAACCAATTATGTGAAGAATTTGAGTCACATGAAGATCGTTTTCATACATAATATATTTCAGAATGAGTCCACAAAGTTTTGAAGAACTATACAGCCCGTTAAAGCCGGATATTACAAAGCAAAATAAATTTAGGGTTATTATAGTCCTTATAACTAAGTTATATATATTATACATAGTTGCCGATTTTGAAGAATTACCTATTGACATTTAAAGATTGATCAGAAGTTCATTCTTAGAAATCTGCATTTAAAGGTACAAGTTGGCAGCCGACCGCAGGCGACAACTGCAGACGACATGTCGTCGCTTCATGTCGTCGCGACACGTCGTTGCGTCGTGTCGCTGCAGTCATGATTTCGATCCCGACTGCAGACGACAACTGCAGATGGCATCCAGTTGATTCCGAGCGGTCCGTGAAATGCTGCACTACCATAAAATGTAACAGAATCGTCATCAATACCATCAATAATTATTTTTAAGTACTCCACGATATTCCTATAATATTATTTCCATAATAATAATAAAAAATGGAACAATTCACTATATGGCGAGGTCCTTTAAACTATTTGTTTCGCTCGTACTAAAAGTCATCCGTGCGCTCGGCGGAGCGCACTCGTTATCATGTTCTAATTGTATAGGAATAGCGCAAACACCTCTGGCGCGTGAGACGGAAGATGCTACGTACAAACTGTATGAAGAAATTTGCGAATTTCGAGCGCCGTCCCGACTGGGCGGTGCCGAGTTGCCGATGATTTCTGGAATTTACCGACTCGACCCGACTACAATTACTAAATAGAAACCATTAAATACTTACCGCTTTTATTTAACACCTTTCCAATATTTTTCCAAATATTATCTTTTATGACCGTGTTTAGATAGTTTTTGTGAGATGCATCGTACAGTGCAGGATGTTGGGTAACCTGGTTTATAAGTTGTTCTTCTTCAGAATCGGAAAAATCCATTTTGAAATGAAACACGCTCGACGTATCGCTGCTCGGCGTCAGCGACACTACTGATCTGCGGTCGGGCGACACTGACGTCTGCCGCTCGGCGACGCGTCGCTAGCTTCATGTCGCTGACTACGGAGGGAATTTCATAGAAATACATAGAAACCAGTAGTGTCGTCGCGACACGTCGTCTGCAGTTGTCGCCTGCGGTCGGCTGCCAACTTGTACCTTAAAGGTCTGTTTCTGACCTCTTGTATTAGTTTTTCGGTGAATTCAATATCCAATTCTACAATTTTTCACTGTTCCGCCATGAGAAATCTGTCGACAGCCACAACTCGCTTGCGAAACAAACGCGAAACTTCAAAAAGTGGCGGAAAAATCGCGGAGGTATGCGCGACGTCGGAGCAGATCGCCGATGTTCCGCGAGAGAGAGATATGCATCGTCAGTTCAACGCGCTAGAACAGGCAGTTTCGCTATTGTTCCGCTCGTCTCACAACGGACAAACTGTAGCGAAATGTCAGCGGTTTCGCTACTTCAGTTCCGCGGCGGAGGTGTGCTAACGCTGTTAAAGAATTATCCCCCAACTCCTAATCTCTAAGGAGTTGTACCTTCCATCATCAGCTCACCAACATGAAAGGATGACCACCTAAAGGCAAATACTCAAATAGCTTCCAAAATACACGAAATATGTTATATTTAAAGAATTATCCCCCAACTCCTAATTGCTAAGGAGTTGTACCTTCCATCATCAGATCACCAACTTAAGACGTTCGTGACTAGACGCAAATACTTGATTAGTCTTCGAAAATAAATGAAAAATGCCATGTGTGCTTACAACATTTGAAGAGTTCCCTCGATTTCTCCAGGATCCCATCATCAGATCTGAATTCGGTGACAATGGGACCAACTAGAAGGTATACCCTTTCATACAAAAAAAGAATTTTCCAAATCGGTCCACGCGTCTTCGAGTAATCGGGGAACATACATAAAAAAAAAAAAAGATTTCGACGAATTGTAATCCTCCTCCTTTTTGAAGTCGGTTAAAAATAAAAACGCGAAATTCAAAAGGCAGGAGGCCCGCTATCTAAGTTTTTCATACAAATCGCAAGTCGTGTTGCAAAGCAGCAATTTTGGTATTATATACACGGTGTTACGTCAGCATTCCGAAAGATTTTAATGCTGGATTCCTGACCATATTTAGAGTCTTTAATGTTACATAAAATTTCCTGGATTCGGCTTGGTTTCAGAGATAATCAACCTTTTTTCGAAATAAGTTTTTCGACGTAACTCGTCATTTAACTTCTTTTGGATTACAATGCTACCACAATGTGTTCTAATATTACCACACCTTTTGCCTGACAATCAAAAAATACGAATAGACTTGACGAAATAACCTCTACCTAAAAAAAAACAATTGAAATAAATAATTTAAACAAATTGTTGTTATGATAAAAAGTACTGGAAATGTTAAAAAGAATTCAAGACGGCCTAAAAAAAGTAAAAAAAAATTTTTTTTTGGTGGAATTGACATTAGGTCTCATAATATTTTTTGTTTATTTTGATGTCTAGAATGCATAGTTAAAATCTTTCGCAATGCTCGACCGTGTATAGACCCTATAGGGATATACGAACATGCAAATCACAAGAAAAACAAAATAATAATTTCGGCATAGGACGTAAAAAACGGAAAAAAATTGGGACTTTTTTTAGTTTTTGACGTTTATCGAAAAAACTGTTATCTTTTTGATACTAATTACTATAAAATTTCAAAAAGTGCCCTTAAATCAAAACATAAACAAATTTTAAAGTAATTCACTATAAATATTGGCAAAACGTTCACACTAAGAAAAAAAGTAATTTTAGGTAATAACTACATTAAATTTGGAACAAATTGAGCTGATAACAATAAAATTACTGTAAGTGTTATAGCTGGAGCTATACGAGGCTTCAAAACATGCATTTTTTTCTTAACTTAATGAAGGGCACTTTTTGAACTTTCGTATCTCAAAACCTATATAACTTACGGTAATGCAAGGTAGCTCAAATCCTTTCAAATTTAATAATAATATTCTTTCTAAGCTTTGTAGCAATTAGTATCAAAAAGATAATAGTTTTATTAATTAAACGTCAAAAACTAAGAGACGTCCAAATTTTTTTCAGTTTTTTACGTCCTATGCCGATAGTACATTGTGCATCAAGGGAGGTAAGTACGGAATTACTAACGAGAGTGTTAGTTTTTTTTAGTAGTTGTTACTTTTATGACTCGAGTTAGTATTCCGCTTACCGACCGTGATGCATACAATGTTTTTCATCACACTTGCCGAAAAAAATAAGTTTTAAGACAAAATATTATTAAATGACGTACTGACATTTCTATTACTCCCTAGGGAATTTCACTTTTCTATTACTCCCGCTACGCGCGCAAGCAATGGCGCGCTTAGACAGCAAGTGTGATGAAAAATTCTTTTTTTGTTTTTCTTGTAATATGCATTTTTGTACATCCCTATAGGGCCTATATGATATCAGGGATCGGATAACGGTTTTTTCTCCATGCAAAAGAACGGTTCGAATTCCGTTCTTTTTCGTTCTTCGGTACATATTTTTTTCGTTTATGGAGTAATTAAAAAATTCGATGTTAATAATTACATAAAATGTTGAAAACTACATAAAAAGTGTAAAACATTTTAAAATATTTAGCTATTTCGAGGTTTTTCCAAAAAACCGGTTCCGATCCCTGTATGATATACTAAAATTGCAGCTTTGCAATACGACTTGCGATTTGTATGAAAAACTTAGATAGCGGGCCTTTTGAATTTCGTGTTTTTATTTTCAATTACAAAGTTCGCTGACATGATTTTACCCTTTAATGAATAGTACATTGTGCATCAAGGGAGGTAAGTACGGAATTACTAACGAGAGTGTTAGAAGCTTTTATGAGTTAGTATTCCGCTTACCGACCGTGATGCATACTGTTTTTCATCATCATCACACTTGCTAACCAAAATATAAGTTATAAGACATAATATTATTAAATGACGTACTGACATTTCTATTACTCCCTAGGGAAAAAAAATAATATTAAGTACGATATAAGGTCATTATTGCATGTTTTTCGTAGCATAATTAGGTGAGGCGATATTAAGCCGAAAACGTTAGCAAAACTCAAAATAACGCTAGTTTACAAAAAATAGTATTTCTCGAAGTCGCGAATGTCTGAAACTATAAGACCTACGGTAATGTATGTTAGCACAACTTGTTGGAAATGTATTAATCTTTAAACGCTTCACAAAATATAATGTCAAGGAACGTAAGGTTTTTTTAATAAAAATCAGAAACTAAAAAATGATTGTAAATTTCGCAGTTTTTTACGTACTACATAGCTAGCACATCTTTTTTTTGCTTCCAAAATGTGATTTTATAGTGCCCTACGGGAAAAAACCTTTTTCAACATACAAAAATGCAGTTATACTGCATGCTTTGCGAGTTTAATGTTAAGTTTGACCGTACTATTAGTAGAGAAAGACCCAAATAAGACTCATTTTTAAACTGTCCAATGTTCATTCTTATAAATTGGCAACTATGCGACTAAGATCGGGTAGTTAGATTTAATTGTCGAGTTTAAATTGATAAATTGTATATGTTTATAAAGAATTTTAATACAAAATAAATATATGGATGTGGAAATAATTGTATTTTATTACTTGAGCAAACCTATGTCCAGTCAGGGGCATAAATATATATACGATTTTAAACCTTATGCTCCAGACATAAGTAAAAAAAATGTACAGATATTTTTGCCCTTGACTGTCCAGCAGTGGACGACTATGAGCTGATGATGATGAGCAAACCTACCTACTTGTCAACAGAAGGAGACAAATTTTAAAAATGTAAGCGCGATGTCTTTATCGCCTACAGAAAATTATTAAGTAAATTCGTGCAGATTTTACTGCTAATATGGTTTACCGAACTAATATTTAATTCAACCGAATTTATTTTTTAGGTTTCCGTAGCCAAAATGGCAAAAACGGAACTTATAGATTCGTCATGTCCGTCTGTCCGTCTGCCACAGCTGATTTACTCGGAAACTATAAATGCTACAGTAACGAAATTTGGTAAGGATATGTGTTGTATGAACCGCTACATGATATGATACTAAATTGTAAAAAAAACCATTAGGGTGGGGGCCCTCCATACATGTAACTGAGGGATAGAAATTTTTTTTTAGTTCTATACAGGGTGTTTGGTTAGCGGTGTCGGAGCTTTTAAGGGCTTAAACTACAATCAATTTTTTTTTGTGCCAACGATAGTTAAATGGCTGCCATTTTAAAATTTCAAACAGACGAATACGGACGCACGTGATATTTCTGGAATTATACGTTTGTTATCAGTCCTATCCCTGCAAAAAAAATCTCGTTAGAGAGCTCATTAGATAAGCAAACTATTTAAGCTAATCATTTGACTCAACTATTTGAACAACAAGGCAAAAAAATCACCTTAATTTTTTAATTAATTTAATTTTGCATGATTACAAATTTGATTACAGTTATACCTTAAGTACTTTAGGAATTACAAGTGCTCAAACATACACCAAAACAGCATCAGCATTTAGCGTTCCCGATGCAAAATCCATAAACAAATGAATGTCAGCAGTGTACTGACTAGTGAAGTGGCCGCCTTCCATCCATCCAGTGCATGTTTGAGCACTTGTAATTCCTAAAGTACTTAAGGTATAACTGTAATTATGGTGTTGTGTTTTAGCTAACATCCTGTACTAACAAACGACAACACCAAAAACCTACCTTAACGACCTAGTTTTCATGCAAAATTAAATAAGTTGAAAAATTAAGGTGATTTTTTTACAATTTTTAATTTAAAATAATTTTTTTAGCCTTGTTGTTCAAATAGTTGAGTCAAATGATTAGTTTAATTAGTTTGCTTATCTAATGAGCTCTCTAACGAGATTTTTATTGCAGGGACAGGACCGATAACAAACGTATAATTCCAGAAATATCACCTATCAACGATTTTTGGTTTGATTAAATTATCTCCTATAGTTTTTGGTAGGTTGATTTAACTGTATTTTTTTTAATAATAAATTGATAATGGTACGGAACCCTTGGCCGGTTTTTATATTTTTATTAGTAATAGTATTTTAGACAGTCAAATCAATCATTCATCTCATTAATAGTCAGTCAGTCATGATCATGACCATGCATGACTCATTCATTAGGTTTGTCCCATCACTATTTCGTTCGTATCATGTTCGTAACTTCGTATGTGTGCTGCTTGGTTACGTGAAAACTTTTTCTGTGTGAGTATAATTTCT
>JALPQI010024509.1:0-16562 GCA_025490895.1 Thaumatotibia leucotreta
TTATACACGAAGTTTGACATTGTCATTCAAATGAACAATAAGTTGAGTCTCTAATTGTTTACATTTATTTTTACCAATGTATAAAATACGCAATAGAACGTCGAATTTACAAGAATATGTTTGTACTCGTAATTTACCATTTTTGGAGTTACCTACGTCACATAAACGTGTACGAGTATTTGCTCGTGCTATGATCAAAACATCATCCTCATCAGCCTATGATAGTCCACTGCTGGACGTAAGCCTCTCCTATTAAATATGTGTATAAACGCATTATTTAGGAGGTAAATGCCCATAATCGCCACGCTGGGCAAGCGGATTGGCGATCGCAGTAATGTGTCCACTATGATGACGCTGCTGCCCATCAATCAATCTTTTATCAAATAATGGTCAGTGACACTTCAATCCCTTAGTCGACTCTTACGACAACACCGCAGGAGGAGTTGGGGTGGTGACAAATGTATTCTTATTGCCGTCACCACACGGCTAACATACGAGGTTGCTAAGAGGAGTGACAATTTTGGCTATCAGAAGACGATTTACTTGTATGCTAGCAGATATACGATACAAAAGTGAAAAAATTATATCCAGCTGTGGCCATAAATTTATGCATACCTAATATTCAAATCGTATAATAACAAGAATATAGAAAATACAAATAAATAACTAGGAATGTATTGCAACTTACAGGGAAAACACGGCCAAATAACTAGTAGGTAGGTTTTTGTGTCCGTATTGATAGTCCTGTCATGTCATGCCACTCAGCGAATCCTTCAGTATTTAAGTATGAGGAAAGCGTATGTGCCATTTCTGGAAAGAGAATATAAGTATAATATATAAATCATTCTAGTTTCAAACCAAAAGCCAATAAGTTACGTTTCCGAACTTATTTATGTGCAGTTCAGCTCATTTTTGGTTCTCGTGCCGTCCGCAGTTTCAATGATACTGCTATCGGTCCGACATCATAGAGCTCAGCTTTAAAGTTTATGTAGGTACTTTGTAGTTCGCGAGGATTTGGTTTTTACTGTTATACTGTAGGTATAACTTATTTGAATAAATGAAAAATACTAAAATAATTTACTTTCAACATTGAATGTACTGAGAAGATGCGGTACATACTTTCTTATCAAGTCTTACGGCCGTAGAAATCGCGGTGGCGATGAGCACAGATTTTATTCCACAAATCAACCATTAATTAAAGACTCGTATCACTTTGAATATGTATAGTATACCTATTATTATAATTATATAACAAACATATTCTATCTTTCTTATTATTATTATAGCTAAATTGACATCCTGATCGTTTTGACTTCGAGCCGTCACCGTCGCATCTGTTTTCAAATGAAGTATTTTGTTTCCAGAGTATAGAAAATAAACTCCATTACACCAAATCGTATCCGTAAACTTTTTTCATTTTTAATCGTTTTTGCGAATGTATCTTATACGTGTTCGGTAGTATTGAGTTTTATTTTGAATCAGTTGTTATAGTTTTCTTGTGTTCCGTCTTAAAAATAACAAGAAACTTAAATAAACGATCGGGGTTCGAAAGAATTTCTTCGTTCTGATTTTCCCTGCTTATTTAAATACACTTTGAGTACTGGCATCCCTTGACGTATATGTATATGATTTTATGTCATTTTCAATGTCAAAAAGAGCTGTCAACGGGAGCGATTTGGCGTGCGTCCGACCTCGAGGAGGCGCTCGCGCCATCTGAGTCAAAAGAGAATTTTGACTCGTGTCGCCATTTGTATGGAGAATATACGTAATTTTAAATTAAGGACTAAATTTCTCCGTTGTCTTTATGAGGAAAAATATGAATATGCCCTGATGCACTAATTCAGTTATCTGGCTTTTAAATTAACATAAATATTTTATGCCCGTAAAAGAAAAATATGCATTGCGTCGTGTTCGAAAAATATGCAATTTTTTCATTTTTCGGTACATTTAGAGCCGATTTCTAGGAAATCCATGTAAATATAAAATATAATATCAATTGGAGCCTCTGCACGGGTTCTTTCTGAATAAGCTCATGTAAGAAAAATGTTTGTAGAGTGATATTTACTTAACAAATTCTTTGTTCGAAAATAGGTCTAAAACGACAAAATTGGGAATCCGACCCTTAACTATAAACTATTCTGAACGCCCGCTTAAGCCAGTTTCTAGGTTCGTTTATAACTTCCATTTAGCCGATTTTAAAAATATTAATATAGAGTTATCCAAAGTTAATTGGTTAGCACTATTTGATAATTTAAATTAAGATGAATGTATCGAAATATTCTATAATATAATTAACGAACTTTTTGCTAAATTTATACCTCGACGAAAACTACGAGCGTCTACTAACGTGCCCATCTGGCGTAGCAATTCTCTCAGAAAGATTTTGAAAGAAAAACGTAAGTACCATAAGCGATGGAAAACTTATTCCAACCCTCTCGACTATCATCAATTCAAATTGTTACGTAAACGCGCTGAAAAGATGGAATCACAGTGTTATGAAATAGTTATTTATTATACAAGGGGGCAAAGTTGTTGTTTAACTGTCGTGCCAATATTGAGACCTGAGCTAGCGAAAGATTCCAAAATTGAGCCACGAGCGTAGCGAGTGGTTCAAAAACTGGAATCTGGAGCATTGCGAAGGTCTCAAGGCACGAGAGTTGAACAAACTTTGCCGCCAAGTGTAATACAACTTTTTTCCCCTCACTATCGCGAGAAAATATGATTACAAATCTCATCCAAATGTAAATTAACTTAAAGAAACCATTTAAAACTCAATGTCGAAACGTATCGTAGAATAGAGTTACTTCTGGAATTTAAATATAGCCAATGGCTTACAAAGTCACCCATTAGAACGACCAATTTAACATGTGAGCTCCGATTGCGCATGTTTACTACGGTCATACAGGTCCACTTATACTAGGCAGTAGGGGGCTATAGGAATTGGAGCAATGTCAAATTACTTTATTCACAAGTGTGTAAAAAGCGTTTTTACCCGCTCGTATTAAACGATAAACGAGCGCTTTACGAGCTAGTGAGGGGAAAATTATATTTCTTATTCTGAACAAAAAATTAAATCTCATCCTGCTTTCTTCTGGTCCTACGTTAAATCAATTTTTTCTACAAATAGACTTCCCCAAACTATGTCATATAGAGGTTCCGAGTCTTCAGATGCCGACCAAATTTGTAATTATTTTAATGATCATTTTCATTCCGTTTTCGAAAACTTCAACAACATTAATAATATGTCCACCAATATTTTAGATCCACCTTTAGACCCTCTCATAGATATTAATACCATTAACATTAATGTTAGTATCATACTTAAGTGTTTAAATTCTATTGATATTCATAAAAGCTCTGGCCCTGATGGTATTCATCCATTATTTATTAGAAACTGCTCTAATTCCTTGGCAAAACCACTATGTATCCTTTTTAACAAATCTTTAAGTGAAGGCCATGTTCCGACAATCTGGAAGAGAGCATGGATAACCCCAATACCTAAAGGCACAGTTAGTAAAGAAGTAGAAAAGTATCGACCTATCTCTAAACTTTGTCATTTCAGCAAAATTCTGGAGAAGATAATTAAGGAACAGCTTTTTGAATCCGTCAAACATCACATCACCCCGTGTCAACACGGTTTCTTTAAAGGACGGTCGGTAGACAGTAATTTATTGACTTTTACCGGAGTAGTGCTAAACGCAATGGAAGCCGGCCATACTGTGGATGCCGTGTATACAGATTTCGCCAAAGCATTTGACAAAATCTGTCACAATACGTTATTAAACAAGCTTTGGCGACTTGGTATACACGGCGATCTATTTCGTTGGATTAAGTCCTACGTAGAAAACAGGACTCAGGCTGTTGTTTTGGCAGGATACACATCAACATATAAACCCATTACTTCTGGAGTTCCGCAGGGCTCTCATTTAGGACCTTTACTTTTTATGTTATATGTTAACGACATCACAGACTACATACAATTTTCAAAGGTATTACTTTATGCTGATGACACAAAAATATTTAGAGTTATCAAGAATCCTTCTGACCGTGGCCTATTGCAACAGGATTTACTAAATCTTGAGAGATACTGCTTCGACAATAAACTTTTCTTAAATAATGCTAAATGCAGTGTAATAACGTTTTCTAGAAAAAAGTACAACGTAGATTATTGTTATACCCTTTGTGATGATACTTTAAACAGAGTAACTGAAATTAGAGATCTCGGTGTTACAATGGATGTTAAATTGTCATTCATTCCTCACATGGAAAACATTCTAAAGAAATCTTTTAAGCAGTTAGGTTTTATTTTACGTGTCGGAAAACCTTTTAAAAATTCATCAACTTATAAAATACTATACAACAGCTACGTCCTCAGTCGTCTTGAATTTGGTTGTGCCGTTTGGAAGCCTTTTCATTCTATCCATATTGATAGAATCGAAAAGCTCCAAAAGAAATTTATTAAGTCACTTGATTTTAGAACCGGTAATACTTATGTTAATTATACTGATTCTTTACAACGCCATAAAATGCAGTCACTCAGTAGTCGCCGAGATTGCGTTGACACTGTTTTGTTATACAAAATATTAAATTCTAAATTAGAAATCCCTTCCTTACTTCAAATGGTCTTTCTCAAGGTCCCTCGTACTCACGTGATTGTCGCAGAAAGGAATTGTTTTCTAACCCCATTAGCCGAACTTGTTACGCTCGCAATATGTTTATTAGACGTGCTTGCAGACTATTCAATGAATGTGTAAAACTAACGAATTTCGATATTTTTAATAGTAGTATAATTTCTTTGAAAAAATTGTTCCAATAGCAAACTATACTGTACAATGCGTCACACATGTATGTGTGTGTATGCATGTGTATATATGTATGTATATGTGTGTATGCATGTGCTCGTGCTTAACCTCCTGAGGTCTGGTGACGTCACTTACTTCAACCGAATTTTAACTTTGACACTATATCTATAAAGTCAAAATATTATGTAATATATATATAACATAGGGCCTCACGAGGTTAAATAGGTACTTATACCACATCTAAAACCTATTTTGTACCACGTTTGTCCTATTTGTCGTAAGTCCTATTTTTTTATCATAAAGTAGCTAGTAAAATAAAATAAAATGGAAACTATTCTATATACTTTTGATGGTAAGGTAATTATTTATACAATCAGCTTTGCGTCTTAATGAATTAAATAATATTTACTGTCTTAAAGTTTACCTCTTGATGTAAATGCTTGTATTATTATGCACAATGTCACATGTTATGTAAGTTGTTAAAGTTTAAATAGTCTTGGGATGTCGGAATCCCTATTTAAGTATTCATTATTATAGGTATGCGGTCGCCTACATAGATATTATGTTGAAACCTGTATTCAAACTTAAATCTTCGTCCCCCAATAATGGGTTCCAAACTGTTCGCATGTTTGTGTACGTGATTGTAGGTATACGATCTCATACGTAACAGTAACAATCAAGTTTTTTTTTTCTTGGAAGCCGACACCTTAAGATTATTTTCTGTGTACCTACTTAGCGCAACTATAATCTAAGGAAACTGTAGGTCTTATGTTCACTACCAGTATTTTATGTACACCTTAATGTAAATGACCGTTTGTTTCTTACAATAAAAAAAAAAAAAAAAAAGAGTCTTAATAGAAAAAAAATTCTTAAGTCAATTTTTTCGTAGATAATCGATCCAGGATAAAAAAATAGTGGCCACCCTCTAGCTTTTCATCCGTGGGTCCAAAAATATGAAAAAAATCGTGAATCGTGAACTTAAATAAAACTTAATACTTTAACGGAAGTTTTAAATTATTCATGTCACCTACCTAATTCAGCGTTCATTTTCATTTTAGGCAAAAGGGTGTGTATGCGTGTACTGTTTCAGCTATAGTTGTGTGGAAGAAAGGGCTCGCCGCAGTAAGTGTGCTAACAGCTCGAAGCCAGAATAGACTGTTGGCTGCACCCGGCACAGCGCATCCGTGGAGTCGTGGTCTTATTTCACGATTAGTTTAAAGTTACGTCGTGAAGTAATAGTACCTACATTGTCTATTAAGGGCGGTAAATAATAAATTGTACAATAATTCTTGTACCGCCCGTGGCACACACAATGTTTTTCGTCACACCTGTGACACAAAAAGTACCTAAACAAAACAATATATTATCACAAAACTAACTCTAAAAGGGTCTAAATCATTTCTCAAAATCAGGGATGACTTTTGGCCCGCCTGCGCTGGGCGTCGCACTAGTGCAACGTAATGTTGTATGAAAATCCTTGATTGCCCTAGGGCGTAATGACGCATCTACGGCGCGCATCACTGCAGCGCACTGGCGCACATATCGAACAGGTGTGACGAAAAATACGTTTTACATCACCCTTGGCCGTAAGTGAGATTTACTACTCGTTTCACGGACGGAAGTTAGTATGATCAGCCAATGCTTGGTGGGGTGAGCTGCTGGCATGGATATATGTAGAATATGGATATGGATTTGACAACGTAATAATAATTAGCAAGAACGAAAGGGATGGTCTTATGAAACTTTTTACTAGTGGAAGTGAAAAGGAACGATAATCGTCCGTCCTTATCACTGTGCCACTATTTTTTGTGTGTGTGGCACGTAGATGCTAAATCTAAGTGCCAGACAATTGCGTTGAATACGTCACTATACGTAGTATCTTCTTAGTAGTCTGTGACTATGTCTATCCCTCTTAGTGGCACACTATGTGCGGCCCCTCGGCTGCTGGAAACATCTCGTCGATGCAATGCTACACTTAGGTACTTTCTTTCCATCCTATTGTAAAAATATTTCCCAAATTTACCAGATTTCCTCTTTTCGTTAAAAAAATTGTTGTGTCGCCAACCAGTGGCATATCTCTCAAAACATTACAAGCGTAAAATTCTTCAGAATTGTATAAATTCCTATACAAAAAGTTAACAATATTGCAGAATTGTAAGCTTGTAAAGTTTTGTGGTTTTTGCCCCAGGGTATTCAGTAAAAAAATCGGCATATTAAAATTTTCTATCGGCAGTTAACTCTTCGCGCCTACATTTAGTAAATGTGCAGTTTTTTTTCTACTGCCAGGCTGGTTGGAAATATGTTTTAAAAAAAAATCACGTCGTCTCCAATCATTTTCAATGCGCCTAGTCCAAGTACCCGACAGTTGCAGTCAGTGCGACTCGACCAACAAAACAAAACCAACGCTCAAACCGCGACTCTAAATAACTAAATTAAATAAAAATAACAGCAATCATTAAAAACAAAATCAAAATATTGTGCGCGAATTTTAGGTTGGTTTATTTTCTTATTTACGTTAAAGTTTACGCTTAAAATTACAACACTAATTTAAAAAAAAAGTTGAAAAAGAAAACAAAGACGTTTTAAACAAAACTCATCTCAGTGACTCAAATAATAAAGAACGGTTTTATAATAGTCCTAAATTATCTATTGCAACTGCACTCAATAGCCATTCTATATTTGAAAATAAAACGGGCCAAGTGTCAGTGTGTGCGTACATTAATTACAGTGAAATGCATGTGTTGCAAATTATTAACAGTGTTGTCAGTTTATGAATTTACCCGTGCAATGGGATCTGTTGAGAAATAGGGTAAATATTGAGAAACCTACATTCTCCTGTTGATAGTAGGTAACATAAACGTGAAAATGCATGCTTCCAGAATGTTCGTGGCTGGCTTAATTAGATTATTTGTTAAATTGAGATTCCCGAGAACATTCTCTATGCAAGTTTCGCAACTTATGAAACTTCTCCTCGATACAGTCAAGGGCAAAAATATCTGTCCACTTTTTTACTTGTGTCTGAAGCATAAGTTTTAAAACCGTATATACATGTATATTTATGCCCCTGACTGTACAATGCTAGGTTCAATCAGGCAAATAATACTGAATGCGTAATAAAACCACACCTAACCTGTAAACCACAGCCAACACATGAAATGATTACGTGCTTTTAACTCGAATTTTATCCCCCATGTGGATTTGATACGATGAAAGTAAGTTATATTGTAATGGCACCCTTCTTATTTAGCAAAATACCTACTTTTAGTCTAGAATTAATTTCCCTCTGGCTGAAAGGAGTGTTTAAAGCAGTAACAGTAGCTGCTGCTACGTTATTAACGCGGACTTAAGGTGCATTCAGACCAAACGAGCATTCGCTATTCTATCCCCCAATCTACGAAATCAACGAATCACGTTTTGTGTAACGATCGAATTTCGTAGAGTAGGGGGTTAGAATAGCGAATGCTCGTTTGGTCTGAATGCACCTTTATTTTCTATCCATCCCACTCGTACTCGCAGATTGGTGCGAGCGAGTCAGATAGAAAGTACGTCGGCGTTAATAACGTCAGGGCAGCTCATGATACGGTTACTTGTTACTTACTCGTATGGCATTAGCATTCTTTTATCAGGATCGAAAGAGCTCGTATTTCTGAGTGGAAATCATATTGAAAGTTTCAAATCCAAAAAAGTGGGAGGACAATTTGAAAAAAAAAACCCAGATACATTTTATTCAGGGACGGTGATTCCTTAGACTGGTAAGTCCAGCAAACGTCCGAAATTTAAATTTTCTATGGAAGATCCATAGCGCAGTTTTAAATAGGGACAGGGAGTGAGAATTGGCTTTGTTTTTAACGGACTTCAAAATTGGCGGCGGTTCCCAATTCGCCTTTTTTTTTACTCGATATTTCTAAGCATCGTGAACCGATTTTCAATGTTTTTTAATCGAATGGATATTGGCTCCAAGGGTTGGTTCTGATCTGGGATGTGGGATAAATCGGTTGAAGTCGGTTTTTTCGTTTGGTGATTATTGCAGTTGGCATTATTGCAATGGCCGTGTGGTGACGGCAGTAAGAATACATTTGTCACCACCCCAACTTTTCACGCGGGTGTCGTAAGAGCCGACTTAGGGATTAAATTGTCACTGACCATCCCTTGATATAAGATTGATGATGGGCAGCAGCGTCATCATAGTGGACACATTACTGCGATCGCCAATCCGTTTGCCCAGCGTGGCGATTATGGACATTTGCCTCCTAATGCGTCTATACGCATAGTATAGTTAATAGGAGAGGCCTACGTCCAGCAGTGGACTGATATAGGTTGATGAAGTGATTATTGCAGTTTGCTCTGGCAATACTGCCGAACATCTGTTAGGACAATACCACGTCATGTTTAATCCTAGTCGACACGAAGATACAGCTAATAAGTCTCGCACTTGGCAGCTTTCTTATTTGTTTAGTCTTTGGGATTACTAAACTAATATACATGTAGTATTAGTATAGTGCGGCCAACCAACTTGCTTAGTACGTCATCTAATAATATTTTGTCTTAAAACTTATTTTTTAGTACAGCCTTTTTTAGGCTCTAGTGCGAGAACTGGGTAATTTTACGTCAGGTCCAAAACTTCGGAGGGCCATCTGTACTAAAAAACGTCGTACGATACACGTGCAAAAAGGAAATTCGTAACTCGTGTCGATTTAAAACATGGCCACTCGATTCGAATTTCATGTTTTTCGCACTTGTGTCGTAATGTAATGTACTAATTTGTCCGCAAGTGAGATGAAAAACATTGTATGCATCACGGTCGTTAAGCGGAATACAAACTCGAGTCATTAAAAGCTCGACGTACTATTTTTTCGGGTACCTCCCCTAGTCGTAAAGTGGGGATCCTATAGTAGTAGTAGTAGTAGTAGTAAACACTTTATTGCACAAATCATAAAAAATAACAAACGAAACATAAACAATGAAATTGTACAAAGGCGAACTTATCCCTTTAAGGGATCTCTTCTTATAGTCTGGGGTATCGTTGAAAAACAAATTTGTGCCTCCCCTCCCTCCCCCTCTAACTTTTGATTCAAGTGTCTTAAAAAATTGAAAAAAGATATGAATAGTGGGCTTATATGTATATACCTAGACCACTTTAAAATAAAACGATTTCGAACATAATCGGTCCAGCAGTTTTTTGAATAACTGACCACGGAACCCTACACTGAGCATGCTCTTGGCCTTAGTATAAGTCAACTACTTATCTATTATATTTTCATATTTTTTGGACCCACGGATCTAAAGTTCAGACTGCACAGTACATACAGTGGTAGCAATAAAGTATTGAATTTGTAATTTTTTAATTACATTTTTACATATTTATTTAAGTTATATTTATTTGTAGTAGTCACCTGCAAAAATAAGTATCGAAAGAATCCCCTCATAAATATGTTACGACGTTCTTATTACACAGAATTAGAGTGCACTGGGACTTATTATTGAATTTTTTTGAGTACACCTTTTTTTGTCTTTGACTGTACTAATCATATACCGTGTGTAAATCTAATACGGGCGATAAACTAAACCAGGCATGGGACTCATTAGTGTAATCATGAATTCCGAGGTTTTTTTAAGTTACACTTAATTATGACCCCACCCGTTTTTGATTTTAGGAGCAGCAATGTAGGTACCAAACCAACATCCAACATTTGTTAATATTGATATGGCAGTTATGTCATCTGTTTTTTAAATTAGCTGTCAACGAGCATTCAACTTGGGTGTGTTGCTCTAGACTAGCAATGTACAAGTTGCAGAACATTCTCAATTAAGCGGGAATATACTCGGAGATTTAGGAAAATTTTCATGGGAATTTAAGAGTAAGTTCTCATTGAGAATGTTTCCATGAGAACTTATAAAAAAAATTATGAAGATTATTGAATAAACAAGGCATAAAATATAAAATAAAACTATGAAAATGGATAAACTCGCGTATATTAACTAATTTTAACTTCATTCCGACGTTTCGAACACTTTACAGGGTTCGTGGTCATCCGCAGACCACGAACCCTACGCGAGTTTATCCGTTTTCATAGTTTTATTTCATGAGTAATCCTCGCGGTAACCGAAGAAAATATTGCATAAAATATACTTTTTAGAACAGATGGTGTATTTTTTAGGCTCTAGTGCGAGAAGTGGGTCATTTTACGTCAGGACTAAAACTTCGGAGGGCCATCTGTACTACAAAACGTCGTACGAGACGTGTCGATTTAAAACACTCCCTGTCGGTCGTATTTTAAAACATCGCCACTCGTTTCGAATTTCATGTTTTTCGCACTTGTGTCGTAATGTACTATTAAAAGGCATGTTTATACAACGGTTTTGGTATGATTAGATTGCTTGTAAAATTTACATTGCCCAAAACATTCTCTATAGAAGTTTCACAACTTATGAAACTTCTCCTCGGTACATTGCTACTCTAGACTAGACTCTCAACAGTTTGCTAGCTGGCATGTACACAGAACTATAGCCATATTGCTAGCACGAACGCTGACATTTATGCAGCGGCCAGCACGCAAATACTGACCCACATGCAACGGAACGTTTTCCTGGTTGACAGATGGGCGGTTAGGACACTATGGCGCGATTTGTCTATGTTTATTTGATTTTTTTTGGTCGTGTTCGCGTATAACATAAATATACTCTGTCTAAGCTTGACAATAGGCGCCAAATAAAAAAAAATCAGCAGGAAAAGTTGGTTATCTATAGAAAATTTGAATTTGCTGGAATTTGATGGGTTGGACAGAGTATAGAATATTATTCATTTGGCGATTAAATAGGTACACTTACAAAGATATTGATGAAATTATAAACACACCAAAAAGGTTGCCACTCAGCATGTGTCATGGCTAGATTGCCACGACGCTGATTTTCAGGGCCACCAAATATAAAAAAAATATAATAATAAACTTAAGACTATTCTTAAAACGAAGTATAGTTCAAAGACCTCACCCAGCGTACTTATAAAAATTCGTCACGCTACAATGAAAACGTACCTACTTAATAGTAACGTTAGTACAATAGCTCTATAGATTTGTGAATGGATTTTTCTAAATACAAATTTTTTTTAAACACATTTTAAATCGTACTCGTATTGCGAACGAATTCTATAAATAATACAAATGGGAATGTCTGTCCGTTGTCTTGAGTGATTCCTACACGAAATTATTAAGGCGGAAACTTATTTAAAAACACATTTAAAACAACATACTAAAATAGCTGAGGAAAATTAAATTCAAGACTGGCAACACAGTTAATCATTTGAAATTGGAATTCCCAATATCTAAATTCTGAACAGCGGCCCTACCGCGAAAAATGTTTTTTTTTAATTTCGAGGATTTGTCTCTCTCACTCTAATGACGCCTTCGTTTGAATGACTGAGAAAAATCCTCGAAATTTGGTTTTCACGGTAGACTAGACGTCAAGAGGCCGGTATATATATACCAATCGTCAGTAGAATCCAAAAAAAATGTAAACAAATATGGCTGAATTTCGATAACATTTGACGTCTTTGACACATTGAATTGAAACACGTTCGCAGATATATTTTTACGTTAATACTAATAAATATTAATAATTTTAACTAAAAATGTATGTGTACTCAAGCTTTTAAGTCGGTAATAAAACTAAAAGTGTTCTAAAAGTGCGTGATTATGATAATAATCAATGCGGCAAAGTTTTAAAGATTATTTAGGTATTTTTTTGTTTTCCACTGAAAAATGGTATAGATAATAGTGATCTATTTTAATAGAAGCACCTTCTAATCGAAATATTTAAAAAGCGAATCTGCAAGTGTGACGGAACCAGTGTGTGATGAGCTCAGAGTCTGACTCCAGCTCTGACGAGGATCTGGATTCCGGCATCGTTGACGACCCACGACCGAAGAGAGACATCGACTGTATGGATCTTACAGAGTTCTTCGGTTACTGGTAAGTCTGAACACCTCTTTTGCGTCTTCCAATAGTTGACAATTTCTAAGAATGATCATTGACAGTTTAGAAATGAAGGGTCCACGGAAAAAACATGTCCAGTGCTTAAAAAATCATGGTGATTTCATACCTTATTTTGTTAAAAGTACCTAAGGTGATTTTTCCTTCGGTCATTTGAATTAACTAGACATGACATATGATTTTAAGACTATCAATATATCCGGCAAACAGCACATTGTCGGCCGCTGCCCTAAACTAAGTTGCTGCCTGCCGGCTCCGTTGAGCAGAAAAATAGTATACACACATCGACCGTTAAATGGGAAAGCCTCGGATTACATGTTTGTCTACAATTACACGTCATCCGAGATATTTCCCACTTAAACGGCCTTGGCATGTAATCTACTATTATTTTGTGTGTTTCTCGTTCATTTTAACAGTGTGCACGTCACGTCGATGTATATTTTTAACAAATTTCCTTAAGTCTATTATGCTTACCTATACCTATGTGCACAGAAAATGAAAAATATATTCTATTATCAAAACTGAACGCGGGCTCAGTACTTGTGATAATAGAGACCTAGGCTCTCTGAAACATGTCGCGCGTATAACCGTTTAATTATACCTTTATACTTAGTATAAATAGTTATTTGTTATACAAGGGTGCAAAGTTGTATTTTACCCGCGAGTATGAAATTGAAACACGAGCAAGCGAAAGGATTCTATAGTTGAACCACGAGCGAAGCGAGTGGTTCTAAAATAGAATCCTGAGCGCAGCGAGTGTTTTAACATACGAGAAGTAAAATACATTTGCACCCGTGTGTAACACAAAACTTTTCCCCTCACTATAGCGAGAAAACTCAAAAAAGGTAATTATTTGTTCACATTACAATCATCATCGGGTTAGTGATAATAATTTTCCAAATGCATCAGGTTATAGGTGCATAATGCAAGATTTTGTCGCAGTAAACTTACCACGAAAAAGTAAACGCAGCATGATTTTAACACATTCCTGTAGTTGCACACCAACGCCAATGCATTATTAAATCATTCTCATTCATTATTTTTACAAAATTATAACAGAACACCCTGAAAGTTGTTTAGTTTACTATTTTTATGCGTGTTCGAGTCGGTAAATAAAAATTATAACCTATAATATTCTTTGACAATGTTGACGTTGACATTTTCTGCGTTTTGTGATTGCATCTAGTTATCTTATCATCATTCACTAAAACAATTGTTACTTATGGAATTTTAGGATTTATATGTTAAAATCATCATATTATATAAAGGTTTGTATTTTACACTAAATTCTCAAACAAATTATTTAATTATCATTAATATGGAACAATTTACATGAGAATATTACGTTTTGTTATTCCAAAACCAAGGTCATTACTTTGCCACACAAGTGAATAATGTGCGTTTTTACACGTTCGTATTAAAGGATAAACGAGCACTTTACGAGCTAGTGAGGGGAAATAGTACATTGTGCATCAAGGGAGGTAAGTACGGAATTACTAACGAGAGTGTTAGAAGCCCGACGCCATTAGGCGGAGGGCTTTTATGACTCGAGTTAGTATTCCGCTTACCGACCGTGATGCATACAATGTTTTTCATCACACTTGCCAACCAAAAAATAAGTTTTAAGACATAATATTATTAAATGACGTACTGACATTTCTATTACTCCCTAGGGAATTTCACTTTTCTATTACTCCCGCTACGCGCGCAAGCAATGGCGCGCTTAGACAGCAAGTGTGATGAAAAACTCTTTATCCTGTAACACAACGTGTGGCCATCTCAAGATTTTTTTAATTACCCGTCAAAAATTAAGTAACCTTCAGTGGTTACACTATTGTCACCAAACAACTTGTATAACTCCTACTCTTTCTGCAAAATACGTGATTAGCTGATTTTGCCAGCAATTTCTGAAGGCGTTAAAATAGGGTATTATTGTTTTAAACTATTCTGAATTAAATGAAATACTTACCTTCACAAATTTCGGTATTATGTTAAAATTTATATAAATATAAATAAATATCTTGGGACATCTTACACAAATCGACTTAGTCCCATATTACAGATATTTACATAAAACTAAATAAAATTATGCCACGTGTAAGTGCTTTTCTTTGTTCACATTATGGCTACCATAGAATACTCAGACTGACATCAATCAAACCGAATAGGTACGGTCAAAGGCATAAACCTGTATACACTTTTTTACTTACGACTTACGACTCAAGCATAAGGTCTAAAATTGTATATATATTTATACCCTTGACTGTACAGTCGCCATAGTGTTCAAAAACATCTGAGTATTCACTCTAAACATCTGTGCTCTAACCCCGCGATAATAGCTGCCTGCTCAGATAATTATGAGTACCCTGGCCGCTCGTATATTTCTGATAGCGGCAGTAAGTTGCATTGCTTAGTTACGAGAACAAGGGTCGACAACGACCATTTAAATCCCATGGAGTTGGACGTGTCCATAGGCCACGGTAGCCGTTTACCATCAGGGAGGCCGTATACCTCCTTGTTTACTATCCTCATGGGAAAAGAATAGTTTCCAGCACATGGCTACCACCTTAAACCGATTGATAATATATGATGCCACATTTTCACTTTGTATTAAAGCAATTTTTAAATAATGTACAAGCTTAACCGGAAATAGAAACTGGTTTGAATCTATGTTTTTAAATTATGAGCTCAAGTATTTATTTGTAACTCTTGAAAGTAGGTCACCCAATTGTAAATTTTTTTCCTACCGGGAATTTTAAACCTATACTCAGTCTATCCATCCATGTCAGTAAAAAGGCGACAAATTCAAATTCTCTATAGGCATACTACTCTTTGCTACTACATTTTTTTAATTTGCCTGCTTTTTTGTACCGCTAGGTACTATACAGTATGTATCACTTCGTAGAGCAAAGAAAGAAACCCATTAATGTTTAGATCATACTAAAGAACTTTTAGTATGGGGCCAAACCCGAATTCACAAGAAAAAATTTGACAGTTTCATACATTTTGATTGCGTGATCATGAACACGTTGTATGGCAGAGTAATTTTTTTTTTCGCGAATTCGAGTTTGGCCCCTTAGTAAAAGTTGTTTAGTATGATCTAAATAATATTAACGGGTTTCTTTCTTTGTTCTACGAGGTGATACATACTGTATATTGGACAATACAACTTAACTGCTAATACCCCAGGGAAATGGATTGAAAATGCACAGGCACAATTGACTCAGCGTGTCCCCAAAACGCATCGAACTGTTTTCTATTTACAACTCGGTAACAAGCTTTGCTACTACATTTTTTTAATTTGCCTGCTTTTTTGTACCGCTAGGTACTATACAGTATGTATCACTTCGTAGAGCAAAGAAAGAAACCCATTAATGTTTAGATCATACTAAAGAACTTTTAGTATGGGGCCAAACCCGAATTCACAAGAAAAAATTTGACAGTTTCATACATTTTGATTGCGTGATCATGAACACGTTGTATGGCAGAGTAATTTTTTTTTTCGCGAATTCGAGGTTGGACCCTTAGTAAAAGTTGTTTAGTATGATCTAAATAATATTAACTGGTTTCTTTCTTTGTTCTACGAGGTGATACATACTGTATATTGGACAATACAACTTAACTGCTAATACCCCAGGGAAATGGATTGAAAATGCACAGGCACAATTGACTCAGCGTGTCCCCAAAACGCATCGAACTGTTTTCTATTTACAACTCGGTAACAAGACAAGACCGGCCAGTCAGTCCAAATCGGCACCAACTCACGCGCGGA